>DWJK01002903.1:0-13888 GCA_018248815.1 Croniades pieria auraria
GTATACATTTTTAAACACCCAGAGACAGATCCAAGTATCAGTGCTTAGAACTCAATTATTTATCCTTATTTTTCTAATTTAGAATTTATATTAGTGACCCGAAGTCTGGAGCTGTGCCTGGTGTATGGCAATAGGCTCACCATCTATTCCATGGGAATTAAACGTAACTGGTGAAATGTGATAGTGTACTGCACTCCTCTGCCTACCCCTTCGGGGACTACAAACGTAATATTTATATGTACAGTATACAGTATTTATCCTTTGTGGTAATCAAAGCTACAATCCTATGATCAGTAGCCACATTTACTGCTGGACCATACTAGTAATATGCTGGAGATTGATAATAGTCAGATAATTTGTCAACTTAATAGACACCAATGCCATGGCTATTAGTGACTAGTGACGTCTAAGAACCTGCTCAGCATTTGTATACTTTTAATCATGCCATATATGGTTGTTACATGATATGTGACATCATTTGGCCGGATTATGAGTATGAAGCATTTATGTGTTGATGTTTGCTGACACTTATACATGTTTTCAAAGTAACTAGTCTTTTCAAATTACTCGTATTGCATATAATCAATATTACCTGAACAGTGTAATCAATTCACCTTGGTCTGGTAATATTCTTAAAACTAATAGCAGAATTTAATATAATATATCATAATTTCAATTCAAATTCAATATAACAATTTATTTTCTTATTTCAGCACGAGATCAACACACTGAACACACAGAAGTTCAAGGAAAACGCCAACTGGCTGCAGATGCTGACTCAGATCATCGAGGACCACCAGGACTATAAGGACCCTGGGGCATTGGAAGTACTCCATGACTGGATGGATGAACGAGATAAACTTAGGTAACAAGAATTTTCGGTTATGCTATTATTAATTAGAAAGAAAGAATGAAAATAACTTTAGTATGTCTTATTGCTCATACTAACTGAACTGCTTACTATTACTGTTAAATAAAATTTGCTGACCTATATTTAATTTAGTCTTATTAGGTCTATTAGGTATTTAATTTAGCTTTTCATTATCGGACATTTAATGATAGCTTTATTGAATTGATTGGATTTTAGATTTTCATTTGGTTAATATGAAAAATTTTCACTTATATTGTTGGTGTTATGGTCAATTTTTGATTTGTTTATTACATACACTTTATTTTTAAATGCTTCTTTAAATGAACGTCTTTTTTTTCTCCAGGAACGAAACGAAATCAGTATTCAATCATCAGTTCGGGAGCGTGTTCCGGACGTACCACAACCCCACCTACTTCTCCCGCCGCCTGTTCCGCTTCGCCGACATCTACACCTCCAACATACGGAACCTGCTCAACTACTCCTTAACACACACGTTCTACCCCCGCCGAGGAGTCATGCCACACGAATATGGCTCCTATTTCGTGTAACTTAAGCCTTACTATGCCAGATGCCTAGGACTAATCAAGTCAAGCGTGAATAGGCTTATTACATGTGCACAGGCTGTCTTAGGTTTCGGACGTCTTAGTGTCGCGGCCAAACGCCGGCCGGTTATGTAATAAAAAAATCTTTTTATAGTCAATTTATATCATAAGCAGGTAAATGAAATATTAATTTATTTTGTTTCTAAAAGTATTTACATCAGCATTATTATGAATAAATATATAGGAAGGTTTTTATAAATGTTACTTGGAACGAGAATTTAGCTACTGGTCAGTTTGTTAAGAAACGCTAGTTATACAATTACGAAATGTTTTAAGATATATATCTGATTTATAGTTATCAACGGTTTTCAATGTTAGTTTAATGTTGCTGGTAAAGGTTACATTAAACATGATCTATTCGCTGTCGTTAAAGGGTCATATCAGGAATGTTAATATTTTAAGTATATATGAACTGGCCTATTCCCTTTCACTATTTACAGTTAGTAGTTAAGTCATTATGAATTCGGTATAAGAGTATTTTTCCTATCAATTCATTTGTGTTCGTACAGATATCAGATAGACTGCATATAATCTCTACCCGTTGACCTCTCTAGTTTTCTCGTATAACATATTCATAGTAGACCTATTTATATCTCCGATCAAATATTTTTGGAGACTGCTTTTGTGTATGTTCTAAACACTATGATTATTTTAATCCTTGTTAGACAGTTGTGGCTTAGGTCCTCAGACATGTTACATGGCGAACTATATCATAAACACTGGTGACACTCATGCAAATACTACATTGTAAGGTTATCCAATAGTAAATATTATTCATTAAATGTTGAGATTTGATACAATGTGCCACATGATACAATATCTGATAAACACTGTCTTAAGTGTTTTTGAGAATAGAAAGAAATTATTTAATAAACATGAAATTTTAATTGACTACTTTAAGGTTTAATGTATTTAATGTTCGGGAAGAACTATTTTGTCAGCGAGAAACTTATCAGTGATTTTTTCAATCAATAGACTACTTGATTTAATATTTTCAGTTGATTTATGTCGTCTACAGGTATTACTATATATCAAAAACAGAAATTTATTTTTAAATAAATTTGTATAACTTAGGTACGACAATCATGCTTTTAGACGTAGTAGAACCCAGCCAATAATGTTCTAGTCAAACATAAGTAGTCTTTTTTATAAAAATAATGCTTTTACGGCATACTTTAGAGAAATCTACATAGAAACATATCAATTTTGATTGAGGTGTTATTAGCGAAATTATAGAAAATATTTTAGTAACACTAACTTGAAAAAACTATATGTGTAGTATACATCAGTGTAGATGTTCTGTTCAATCAAATTCAAGATACAAGATAAAGACACCGCAAGACAGATCAAGTCCATACAAAAATAAGTATTAAATGTTAATCTGTCTTTTCTATTCATAAAGTCTTATATACCATAGTGTGTTTTACAAAAATCTTCCCTTTCATAGTATTCTTGTTTTATTCTAGTTTTAATTAATATAAATTAGCTTTATTTTAACCGTATTATGTATTGCAGTCTGTTCCTTTTTCCATCAATCGCTCAGTTCCTGCCCGTGTTTAGCGCATGTATCTCAAATTAGAAATATTTTAGTAGCCCTTGTATTATGTGGGTTTTAACTCAGTATTGTTATTTATGTTGTAAAATCCGATTTGATTCTCAAGTTTATGTGACATGTAGAGATAGTGGTACCGAGTGTGACTTTAGATAACCTTATTGTGCCAGCACTTTGGACAATAAAATTATTGATACAGCATTACTGAACGTATTTTTTATTGATGTCCCCAATAATGGTTTGTAGGTTATATTGTAGAATTAGATTTTAGTTCACTATAGATATGTAATTTATTGTCTCTTCTAATCTTTTTTAACATGTCAATTTTGTAGTTATAATTCTTTTTTTTTTGTTGCTATTTAAATCAGGTCAGTGTTTCTAAGGCAGTAATTGAATTTTAAATACGTTTCCCGGGCATGCAAAGGCATATCCTCCCTACTTAAAATGAAAGTAATGGGGATATGGCAACATAGATATTCTTAAAAACATTATTAAATCCAAACATATTTTTGAATCACAGAAAAGAGAAACTAGACAAATATAAATTAATAACAATTATTGATAAAGTACTTAAGTACTTATTGATAAAAGTGTTACTGATAAAGTACTTGTGACAATTCAATCAAAACTAGATACATAGGTTGACTACAGATACTTCATGAGTAAATATAAAAAATAAAAAAAAGACAATACATGTGTAATTTGTCATGATATTTCATCCAGTACAATTATATTAAATTAAGGAAAATGACAATAGCAACTTAGAAACCAGGAGAAGCGGTATCAATGAGAAGCACATTGTCCGCTCTGAGTGTCTTGACCTGGATGGTGAAGGGTATGTTATTGTACCGCAGGCGGCAGGGCCGGTCCGGCCGCGCCATGAAGCACAGGGTGTACAACGCAGTCTCCAGCTCAGGAGACGTTCCCACGAACATATTGATCTCTGGAGCATCCTTGGTGTCGCTCAGGATCGAGTGCTGTTTTACAATTAGCCCTTTCTGCGAATTGAAAGTTTCGTGTGTTTAAACACCGCAATGAATGGAAGAAGCACCTCAGGTCTGTGAGGATAGAGATATGTGTCGCTTGGTGGTCTCTTCCTACTCCATAAGACACCTGGTGTCGTGATATAAATTTAATGACATTAGATTTGAAAAAAAACCAGTAGAATAATATACAAATAATAATGTTAGATGACTGCTATATCTATGTTCATTATCAGCCTTATTGCCCGGTATATGGCAAAAGACTCACCTATGATTCCATAGTGGGACATAGAATTTGATAGGTGGATCGTGGCAGTATACTATACTCCTCTGCATCACCCTTCTAGAAATACAGGCTCGCAGAATTGACCAGTCTCTAAGGTAAGTACTTTTTTTTATGTCACGTAACTCGTTAAATTTATGCCTATAGGAATGAGTGTGTTATTTTTATTAAAGGATTTGAAGTATTATAATTATAATACTCGTAACGTACCTACTAGTTACAATCAGGCTGTTGCAATAAAACTATGAACAGAAGAAAAACTTTACCCCAGAAAGGTCCAGTTTGTCGATGTAGCCGAGGTAGTTGGCCTTCTTGTCCAATTCACGTTTCGCAAAGAACAACCAGCTGTGAAGACCTGCGTCGAAATACCAAAATTGTGACATACAATTTTGTCAACAACTAAATATACAAAAATAAACATTTACTACTTTAAATACATTAGACATTTTAATTTTGTAGATGATTGCAAAAAGTACGGATAAGAATTGAGAAAATAAGTCTTTAGTCTCTTCTCTCTCCTCTTAAAAACAAGTTAGCATTCATCATCTAAAGCTTAGAGGTGGAAACTCCTAATATTTTTATGAAGACAACCAATACATGCTCTTTTCGTCCAGGATCTACTAGAAAGACTTAAATAAGTGATAAGCAATACCTATGTGCAAAAGTTTTACTGATAAATTTTTCTGATATACTGCGTCAGTAAATAAATAAAATAAGATACCACTTACCTAAGACTGTGTCAGATTTAAGTTCAGCCATAAAAATGTTCTCGAACGCACAGCTGCATTTGCACAGCCCTGTCCAGTGGCGTGCGTATTTTGTGAACCAAATCTTTTTTAGAATTTCCACTTGCTCATTGTACTCATTCATCTGGGCTAAGCCTGCAGGAGTAAAATTTTATCGTAAACTATCTTACCAAGGTTCTAGTGTAACTAGTAGACAGTACCAAGAGTTTCTGTTCTAAGGGCATGCAATTTGTACATTATTTCAATATCTCAGATGTGTGACTGGCTAAACATTTTCCAGTTTTCTGACTTCCATTGATTTACTAAAATTGGAAGGAGAAATAATCGTTCTGACCTTTGCTGACTAGGAAATTCATGAGGCTCCTAATAGGGCCGGTAGCCAAAATAGTGTTGATGTACGTAGTTTGTTCTGATTCTTCCTGCAAAATATTTGTATGTTATTAAAGTTAGTATGTACGTATTAGATTATTTTTTACAGAAGACAAAGCATAAAGATATGCAAAAAATATAAACGTTAAAGGACTTTTAAAGATTAAAAATAATAATTATTATTAATAACAAGATAAATGATGAATGACCAAAATATAGATTTTAAGGGTTTACTTGCATTGGGGGTCACGAACTCTGGCCTAATTACATTCTTGTGATAATTGTCGAAGAGAGCCACGAAGGGTCTTATCGTTGGACCGCTCCACACATTCTCAGGAACGTTTAAGAGACTGAAAAATATGAAATTATCATGTCCATAGTACTGCTTCAACAAAATTGTTAGTTTCCGAGACGAGTACAATTCGGGTATCAAGTTCCCTGTAAATTATTTGATTGTAATTGTTGTTGCGTCACGTCCTGGTCCAATTATAAAACGTGTTGAGTTAAACGTTCGACGATTATGTTATTGTGTTATCTGAAGCCCGCTAACTGTCAAAACGCAAAATCTCCATAAATGTGTTTGGTTACGCGATGTTTAGAGGTGGTCACCTTTGACTTCTGTAATCTAAATACCTACGTTAACTTATATAACGGTTAAACAAAGCCCTAGTGAATGTGGATCAGCTTTTAAACTAATTAATACAAGTAATCCAGCCGTATCTTGAATGTACTTTGAATATTCATCGGTTACTCACTTAGTTTGCGCTTCGTCGTTCTTGGACATGGGGCTGGTTTTGCCTTGCAAATTGACTTGAATGTAGTTGAACGCATTGTTGACATCCGCGTTGAACATCTCCTCGCTGAGTCGTAGCAGGTCATCGTCTGTGGTTGAGTCTTGTACTTGTTTCAATAGATCTTCGTAGCTCTTCTTCTTGGCATAGTCGACCACTCCGCCCACTACGGTACCAATGGTCTGCAAAGTGTTCGTTGCGGTGTTTCCTTGCTGACCGGTCACGGAGTTGCTGATAAGATTAGGTAGGATGCTATTGAAGATCTGGCCAGCTGCGTGCGCGATGTCGTCAGCGCGACAAACAGCGACACTGAGAAGGAGTGCTATTGCGAGCTTCATACTGGCCAGTACAATACGTTGAGTCTAGCGCGAATACGGCGCACTAGTGATTTGTGGCCCAGCGGCGAGTAGGCGATACTGTGCGACCTCTGGGTGACGTCAGCTCCCAGAACGTATGAAGATATCGAACACGGTGTGTTATTGTGATTCAACCAGCGGATTTCCAGTTTTAGTGATGGCGTTCGTATAGAATGCAAACCGCTGAATTGTAACTGTAAACAAAATTGACCTTGATGTTTTGTTATTACTGCTGACTAACACCCGTATTAGGTGTTGACATAATGTACGGAAAACGGAACGATACCTATAAAGTGGACTTCCTCTAAATGACTCGTATGTAAGATATTGTTTAAACACAACGTTAATTTGCAACTAGGCAATTGAGGAGGTATATAATTTTGAATAGCAGTGATAGCCTAGTGGTTAAGAATTCAGTTTCTCACTTCGGGGGTGTTGGATTCAAATCCATGGCGCGCACCTCTTTACAAAATTGCGTTTTTTAATTTAATTATCACTTGCTAACGGTGAAGGAAAACATCGTGAGGAAACCTGCACACATTAAAAGTTATATAAAAGAAACTCTAGCATTTGTGAAGTTTGTCAATCCGCACTTGGCCAGCGTGGCAGACTATGGCCTTAACCCTCAATATGAGTGGAGACCCATATTCCAACAGTGGAATGATAAATGGGTTGATTATTATTATTTATTAATATTTTCTAATTTTGAAATAATAAAGCGATTTGAGAAATTAAAATAATAAGACAGAAAAAGGTCATTTATGTAAATATAAGTAGGTACAACGTTTTAATTACAGCAGTTTATTATTTCAACCAAAATCATTCTTAAAAACACTTGGGAATGTGCTTATACGCTGATATGCCAACTGACTTTTCATTCTATGTATTGCTGACTTCGTATTATATACATACGTAAATATACATCATTGTCTGTTTATGTGTTTATAACCTTGTTGAAGGATTTTAATATGGGCTGAAAGCTAGTACAGAAATTATTACGGGTATGTTTCTGGATGCATGAAGTCGCGTGTAGCACTAGTGTGCTATAAAATAGTCATTGATGCGTCAATCTTAATGTATGTCTCGGATGCCTACATGATGTGGCCATCTGGGTAATAAATGCCACAATAGTGTAAACTAAACGACCGGACGACTGTTTTATTGTCAGTAAAACACACTGATAGGTATTGGTACTGCATAGGCAGGTGAGTTTCTATGGACAAAGGCGAAACAAGTTCTTGCAAGATCCACTTTTCGAATAATATCGCAAAGTTCTAAAAGAAAGTCGTCGAAAGGTGGAGACATCATCAGAAATGTACGGTCGCAGGCGAGTGCGCAGGCGCAATGTAACTCTTGCGTGCAGTGCCGCGGCGGGAAAATCGTATCTTGCTTTATGTATAATGCATCGAGCCGGACCATCGGCGGGTGCAGTTAAAGAACCGTACACGGCAACCGTTTAGAATCTCTTATTAGCATGCTGACTGATAGAATGGTATTCACAGTTGTAAATATCAGTCGACTTTACATATAATATGCGTTCGCTGGAACAATTAGCTTGCGTATTGAATACACTAATCTATATACATATGTACGCCTATTGAATACGCGAATCTATGTACGCTTTTTAGATACGCGGATCTATATATGCGTATTAAATACTTTAATGTTATTTGGTTGAAATATAACTATAACAATGCCCTTTTTTCGAAAAAAGAACGCAAAAATACACTCAGGTAATTTTAAAAAGTCGTTAAAAATTGTAATTTCTTAAAAATTTTACAACAATGAATTTAAAAAGGTATCGTAACATTTTTTTTAAATAAGGAACAAGTGTTGCAAAATTAAACCTAAAATAATTTCATGGAAGTGTCTCGATATCGATCTCTATCATTTTATTTATATAGATATTCTGAATTATATTTTTTATAAAAATAATTAGGGTCCTTATGGCCTTATGTGTGGAATGAATATAAAGTGTACAAAGGATCGAAATATGCATATGGCAGCACGGTACATTTACATGAATTTTTCTGTTGTGAACTTTTATAAAATAAGACTTGATGTTCTTAATATTAACGTTAGAAGATTTACTTTATACGCCCTCTAGCAAACTACATTCCTCACGGTAAACAAGAAATGAATTAAGGTTGAGATCACAGATGACTCGAACGAGGTTTTTTCCTCATAAACGTTTGTTTCTGCTTAGGGCTGAGTCAATTATATTGATAGTATTATAAAAAATGTTATTGTTACACATAACAACGTTATATTGAAGCGAATCAGATTTGTTATTATATAAAGAACAGGATGCTCTTTTAGATGTAAGTGAGCAAGTAAACATAGATTATAAGCGATTGCGTTGAATACGAAGAAACACGTTATCGTTAAGGTCGCGTTTGGCAAAGGTCAAAACCGGCTGACAGTAACGCGCGCACCGACTGATCAGTGCTTCGAGAACGCCAATTTGAGCGCCAACTATAAATTACTATCAAACGCCGAAAATATTCAGTGAATATATCATCAGTTTGCGCAAAGCGTCGGCAGGTGGCGTGCCTCAGTAAATTGCTCACTGAGAGAACACAATGAAGGCTTACGCATTTATTTTCTTGTTCATCTTTTGTTACGCTGAATGTGAGTATTCTTTCTAACTTTCATACTCGCTTGTTGCATACCAGATAACATCTTTAAATGAGCAAATTAAGAGTTAACTTCGTTATTTTTCACATGGTGTCGCACTCCATTACGCTTTTAGTATTAAATCGTTTCTATAATCTACCTAATTAACCATTACTTATCGGCTATAAATGTCATTGCTTTAGAAATTTTCCTTATGAACTAGCATATTATTAATACGGAAAACATTTTACCAATTTACAGTTAACTCTGTTGATTGGATAATTGTAAACGACGGCTAAATATTTAATTTAATAATTTCAACAAATTAAAATTTGTAACATATTTATTTTAAAATATTGCCCTAAAATAACTTCCAGGTCGTAAGGTGTATGCGCCGATAGATAAAAATGCCAACCTCGCTTTTATTAATATGGAGAGCGGTGGAATAAGGCCGCCGACAAAAGTGCAGCCCACGCAACCGCCGAACACTGCGATCAAACCAGCTAATTCTCCACCAGCATCACCGACCAAGCCGAGTCCGCCTGTTGCAGCTCCGACTCAAAAACCCGTTGCACCAGTAACTCAAGCAACGACACCTAAGCCTGTACCAGCGACGAAACCTTCTCAAATCTCGCCGAAACCCGTGAATCCTCCTCCCGCTACCAACCCAATCACGACTCCTGGACCGGGGAGCGTGAAGCAGCTGATCAATTTCTACGACAGCCAAGGCAAGGCTAGTCCTATTCGTCCATACAGCTACAGTCAAGCTGTGAAACAAGGTTAATATCGAATAACACATTATGTGAAAAATTCTGCTTTTGTGAAATGATATTAATATTCCATATTAAACCATTTTTTTCTACAACAAGTTATAGAATGTCTAAATTATTTTAAATTTAAACTGCTTTAGTTACCGTTCGATTGGTCTTTATAAAGTGTTTATAAGTTACTTAAAAGGTTACCAAAAACACGCAACGTGGTTATTATAACTTTAATAAACTTTCTTATAAGATAAGTATCATTAGTGCCCGTAAAATTATATAAACACAGCCTAAACCATTAAAACTATGATCATTTCTCCTAATTACCTTTTCTTAACACAACGGTGAAAAATAAAATAAGATTACAATAGCAATTACACTGAGTCAACGACCGTCTCATCAGCCGGATACATCTTGTGACATAAAAGGTATATTAAGACGTAAACAATTGCAACAAAGCCTGCCTACTTCAGTAGTGAAAGTGTAGGCAGTGTGCGTCAACTTGCAAAGACGTGTGTGCGTTAGGCCCAATTCAGAGAGACAAATGTTTGAAATAACAATGCAGGCTCGTAATGATAAAGCAATGTTTGGGTAGTTTGTGACAGTTAAGTAACTCAACACTAATATAGCAGTATCAAGCAGTTTTGGTACTTGACGTGTTTGAGAAATCGATTATAGGTTATGTGTTATTTACTAAATATCTTTTGTGTCTGATTAAAAATATTTGGTTGATATAACTAAAATTTTAATATTGTCACAATCTTTTTATCAAAATGTTAACAATTGCTTTTTATGGCCGTTTTAATATTTGTTAGCTGTTTTCTGTTAATATTATTCTTATCGATTTAGAAATGTAGCATTTAGGAAACCGCATTTTATAACAATAACAGCCCAAGTTTAAATTTAAATTAAAAGTAAACAACAACCAAATGCCCGAAGTATTAAAAACTTATGTAAAAAGAGCATTTTGCAGTAATATATTTTAAGATGATTTTGATATATTTTAGTACGCCATTGCATCAGGTTCGTTTGTCTGAATCAAGCCTTCAAGATATGTGATAGTGGGCTAGACTCCCTGCTCTATATTATGTGAGAGAGTCTTGGATTCCAATGAGATTTTCTCGGCGAAAGTTAGAGATAAGATTGGAAACGATTTGGGTTCGATTACCTATTTGTGGACTGTGGCATCATTGGTACCTAGCAATATTTTATCTTTAGTTAATGTTGCCTATTCGTGTTTATAATAACATTGTAGAATTTTACACGGATGTTAGACACATGCGAGGCATTGGTATAAGGGGTTTGTTGAATTGGCGGGACTGCGTTAATTTATTTCTTAGTATGTACCCAATAATTGAATATAAAAATATTACAGGATCGGATTTAATTGCCATCATTCAATCATTCGAATCACTCAGTCAATTTATTACAATCAAATAAAAAAATGGATGATGATCAAAGAAAGAATGTTTGGTTACAGTATGTGCTAGCTTAAGACAAGTGTGTTTTGAGATAGCCGGACGAGTTTCAGATGTATCCCAGGCCCTTCAT
Source organism: Croniades pieria auraria (assembly GCA_018248815.1). Classification (NCBI taxonomy): domain Eukaryota; kingdom Metazoa; phylum Arthropoda; class Insecta; order Lepidoptera; family Hesperiidae; genus Croniades; species Croniades pieria. The sequence continues at coordinate 11,482 of DWJK01002903.1, forward strand.
AAGTTACCGCCGATACCAACAAGGTCACGACGGAGACTGCGGCGATCGAATATTATAAGCGAGGTAAAAAAAAGGTTAAAAATAAAATTGGGTCACGTGTTTGGACATCTTCATTGGAGCCTTAAGTTAGATCTGTCGTATGGGTTGATGGGTATACCACAACCTGGTTTTATTATGACGCACAGACATTGAGAGTAAACCACAACAGACGACAAGAATATTCAAAAAAAATAATATGAATTAGTCAGTCTTATTACGTACATATATAACGGTCGTATGTCGAATACCTTTTTTTAAGACGAGAAATATGTTTAGACGGCGATACAGATCTTTTTTATTCCAATGCAGTTCTAATATTTATTTCATTCCATAATTTTGAAATGAGAATTTCAATTCGTTCCTTTGTTATTAATAAACATTTACGAAACGTGTCTCGTTTGAACATTTATGAAACATGTCGTTAATAAATTGCGGTCATATTTTAGACTTATCCATTGTATCAACGTTTTTCTACTTTACTACAATATTTACCAGTTATAATAGAACTCTCGGACAATATTTCAATGCTCCAATCTCTGGACTGAGCAAACCAGAAAATTCTGGACGTTAAAATTTAGACGTGTATCATAGAAAAGTGTTATAGAAGGAATATTTTTCACTTTTCGATCAGACTTATTTATTAATGACCCCTTTTGACGACTTGTGTTCTATTTATGTAATGAACAGATATAACTTTTTTTGGTTATGTATGTAAATTGTCCCTACATAAAAAGTTATCGATTTGTCTATCTCATGTTAAGCGGACGTTGTAAATATACCTTAGGCTGTAAAAAGGACCCAATTTAAATTGTATTGTACATACATATATTAATTTTCCGTACAAACTTAATAGCGTATTAAAACGTCCATAATCGTTTTGTTTGTTCATTCCTTCACGCGTTCGCTTCAGGTCTAGCGACGCCGTTAAAGTCGCCTTTATTACCTATTCATTAAGCGGATAGGAGCGTTGGAAATATGTCGCTTTCACTTTCAGTGAGTCAGCCTTACGTCAGCAGGACCTCCATACGTGTGTATAGGTCAGACACGCGCCTTGCGTTGTGCAATATTGTGTCCGTATTAAATGTAACAATAATAAACAATGATTCAGACGAGCCTCGAATGTGATGTAAGGTATAAAGACCCCAATTCATCGTCCGTAATATAATTTCGGAAATTCGTTCCGCATATTATCTGTTCATTTTCATTGACATATTTTTGTGTTTACTGACACGATATCCGATGTGTTTTAATAAGATTCCAAAATTGAAATTAATATGTTCGCAATTATGTCGTTATACAATTACTTGTGTTATTAAGATTTTTGGTAAACGTAAAAAAATGTAACATCACCCATTTAATTCCCGAAAGGGTAGGCAGAGGATTGAGATGTAGACTAAGATTTTAAGTCACTGTAAAATATATGTTGAAGTCAAGAAATGGAAATCGTAGAAATTTTTTGTATTTACGATTTATTTAACGGCTATAAGTTATGCTTATATTGCTTTTAAGTATAAGAAAAACGTTAAACACGCACTAAATAATGTCAATAAATCCGAAGACCATTGCTTAAGCTCAAAAGCACAACCGTTTAAAATGTTCTTTCGTGTAAAGTTCACTCGTAATAATACACGTATTCATTAGTGTACATTCGAGTATCATGTAAATCAGCCTCTTTAGCCGACAGCAGTGGTTCTAGCGGTCCCACAACGTCCCATATGGGGTATCTAGAAACAATGGGTACACCTATCGTGGAACACGGTGTCAACTAATCTGCACACAATAACAAGAGATGAACATCGATATACAGACTCTAACGAATTCTGTCGGCGAAAGCAGGATTACATTTCGTCAGTCGGTATATACGTATGTATATATGAAAATGCAGTCTCATGGGATTCAATGACTTGATCGTAATTGAAGAAAATTCTTTTCTCTGTCACGGTGTTAACTTTTTAAATTGTATCCGGAATGTTTAAATATAGAATGTGTTTTGTCTGCCATAGATTTTTTTTTCGAAACAAATTATTAAATAAATAATATTGAAATAAAATAAAAGTGGTTTCATGATATTTCAAAAGGTGTTTGTTAGATAAAAGAGGTATTAAGCTAAGGTAAAAGAGTATTAAGCTACGCTTTAATAATACCATTGTATAAAAGTGGTGATGCTTGCTCCGTGAAAAATTATAGGCCTATTTCTTTACAGCCAATATTTGCTAAAATCTTTGAAAGACTGCTGTATCCTACTCTTTCATGGCATATAAAGCATCAAATTGTACCGGAACAGCACGGATTTATAAAAACTCGTTCTACGGCAACAAACTTGACTTCCTTTGTGGAGGACCTTGTTGAAGGAGTTGACAAAGGCCAT
>DWJK01002904.1:0-13888 GCA_018248815.1 Croniades pieria auraria
CTTGCAGGAAATTGCATTCTGTTGTTTCGCTTTTTTGTACTGTGGCCGTTGTATATAAAAGCATTATTTCTTCTCCCATTCTAATATCTCTCATAATGTCTCTAATAAATATATAATCTGCGAAGATAAATATAGTATAAATGCATCCGTTAAGTGTTGCTAGATATAAAATCTTATTACAAAATTAGTGTTAGTGGTAAACCAGTAATCGCTTTACGTCAACCCCCCTAGACAATGTAAATATTAATTACATTGGAAACCACTTATTTCAACACATTTATTCGTTTGATTAATGTAAATAATTAAATTATTTTAAACTGTTTCACTTACTGGCTGAAAAATAACAATTTTAATTAGGAAACAATATTTTAATGTTAAAAAAATCAAAGTCTAATTTTATTGGCGATGCTTACAATACAATGCGGGCACATTTAATACGCATTTATACGAAGTCATGGAAATAACGAAGAAAATTGCCCGGAGTCGAAATGAGAAAATATTTTAGGAATAATTGCAGTGGTACGTAGAAGTTAATGGAATAATTATGATTATAATAGGTTCTAAAAAAGTCGGCGGCCACCCGCTGTCCGTGTGGCGTTTGGGCGTTTGTTGCGTCCGAAAAAGCAATTAAAAAGTCACCACGCGTTGCCACGCCACAACACTCGGGAGGAAGCTTTCCAATAATTTCGCTTTTGACCAGATTCCCTTTGTAACATCTTAATTGACAGTGACTGATTCGTAAGACGCCTTGTGTTCCTGACTTACTGTTCTCAACGGTAAAAATGTTTCATTAATATGATTCGGATGGTTAAAATAGTCTTGATTTACTTGATATGCCTTAAACAAAATAAAAACTGGAATGCAAACAAAAAGTAAAGTCTGCGAACCCGCACTTGGCCAGCGTGGCAGACTATGGCCTTAACCCTCTCATTATGAGAGACCCATGTTCCAACAATGGAATGACAAATGGGTCGACTATATAAACAAAAAGTAGTACTCAGCAAAGGTTGAGTTTAATTTAAACTCCGAAGGATAGATATGTACATAGATGTCAATATACATATAAAATAGCAGTTATAATATTATTCATATAAATACATAATATTTTTCGAAACAAGTTTGGTAAAATGAATCCATTTTCATAAAATGATTCTATTCAAGAAAAATCTTTATAAAATGATAAATGACTGTGTCTGTAATATTTTAGTAAAACTAGATGCTAGAATAAATCAAAAGGGCTATTGAAATATTTAGGGAATTTGTGTATATGAGGTACATATACAAAACACCTATTTCTCGAAAGGCTAGGCAGAGATGTGTAGTACCTACTCCCAAATAATAATATATAAGGAAAAATAGCATTATAATACTAGGCCTTTTAATCCATTGGTTAGTGGATCTTACAATAGTACTAGAAATGACGTACGTATCTAAAATGTCCAAAAATATTATTATTATTACTATAATTATTCCCTGTGAACACAAATAGGATATCAAATACGAGATTAAGAAAAATTGTTCAACGAGCAACAGAAAACAGTTCACTAATACAAAATGTTATTCATATACACATTATGTTAATTATTATTAATTAAGTTTCAAGCGACACTGGACTGGCCCACGCACGTGAGTCATAACAAACAATGGCCGATGGCTCCCAGTCCCCAGGGGCAAGATGCCCGCGCAAAGCTCCGCCGACCGGAGATCGTAATTTAGGTGTAACAAATCGTATGCAGTGTAACTATCAGTTGCACGGACATTCGATATAGTGTTTCACTGTTTATTAGAGTGTAACTTCTGCGTTGAACAGCGTAACCGATCTAGCCACTACTGTACCATCTCCATGGTACAGTAGTAACCCAGAAATGCAAGGGACTGTTGAGTTTAGACGTGTGAGAACTTGACAAGTTGTTACATTTGAAGTTCCTCAACCTTAACTGCAACCATCTTTATGTCCTGGTTACTGGTTCATACCGCAAGTATGGGTTCTTTGAAGCATATTTCGGAACATTCCAAACCAGTCCCGGACGTTAGAACGTTTAGTAGTCTATCCGTTTATAGTATAATTTAAGTAGTCTTTAGTGTCTCTGAATTCTGGGACTAACTTCTCAACGTGCCCTCCGATGTATGAAGATACTCGTATAAATTTTTCACTAGCAACACATCATCCCATGTGCTGATCACTTTCCCTGATCCCAGTGTTGCTTAACTATCCAATTCGTTTTTAAATTGTAAACGAAATTAAAATGTAAAATAGACTTTATGGGAGAATGTTAAAGTTCTATTTTAAATAAAATCAAAATCTGCTCTGCTCTACGAACCCGGGCTCGAAGAGAGTGTATTTTGGTTTTCATCACCGATAGAAAACCGTGTCTGCATGTTTCACGTGTTTATCAATTTCTTTTCAAAAAGTGTTTTAGTACATTTACGTTAAAAAATATTGCCGCTTTGAAAAAATCTTTTGACGTTCCACAGACGTACATATGTATATCCAACAACACTAAATTGTATATTTTCCCGCCACTGAAACAAATTTAAAATGCCGGCTGTTTCTTTCATAACTTTTTCGAATTTCATAAATAATCAATATGACAGTTAAAAACATTAAAATTAATAATTTTCTCAAAATTAATTTCTATAAATTTGATAACCGTGATTAAAATAGCATTTCGTCCGTCGTCAAGCTGCGTGTAATTTTTTTATACTTTAAAAAAGCATGTATGATTGTTTTCTATAACACAAAGTGTAGCGAAGTAAAATAGGTTTTAATATAAAAACGAACAGAGCAAAATGTAATGTTTCACACGGACGATGAAGTTAATTTAAAATATAGCACACAAATGTAAGTAGAATGGTGGTGTCGCCCACAATCCATTGAGTTTCCTTTTGTGAGTAAACAAGGTCGTTACAATCAATGATGCTTCACTGAAACACAATCCGCTTTTATTCGTTGATCGAGGGCTTTGGGGTAATCGTAAAAATAAGGAACAAGAGTAAAAATGGCATTCGTACTATCCAAGTAAAGCGAAATGATAATGATAATAAAATCAAATAACGAGCCACCATACTGACCATTTTCCGAATCGTTATAAAATATTTGCCAGTTTCAACCTGATATACCCTTGTAATCGCAGAACTAAGTCTGAGTTATGAGTACGTAATTCAAGAAATCTAAGAGAAACGGAAGGATTTGTATGAAAGAAGTCGGTAACAAACGGTCACAAAATAAAAAAACATTGACTGACTTATTACATCACTATAATATTACGCCATTATAAATCGATAGATCTAGAAAAACAGAATGAAATGCGAAGATTTCCAAACACGTTATCCATTTCAATCTCGAGTCAGTTAAGATCATAAATAAAAAAAAAAAGAGAATTATTGACTACAAATATTACGTCACTGTAAATAGAAAAATGAAGAAGGAACACCGAGATTTCCAAACACGGAATCCATTTCAATGCACGGTCAGATAGTCTTTGAATAAAAAAAACACAAAATTATTACGTTATTTTAAAACAGAACTATATACCAGGAATGTCGAGATTTCCAAAAACACAAAAATCCATTTCGATCTCGAGTCAGATAAGGTCATGTGCCGGGAGGCGATGCGATTAATTCGATTGACCTCCGCCTCCGCCACTTCAGGCGTGCAGCGGAGACGTTGCTCAAATTTAATAACACCCTATAAATATCTTCAGATCAGACATGATCTTATATCATCACAATGTGTTATTTATTTTTAAAGAATCTGCCCATAGACAGACGTCGTACTACCGCAAGACCAAAGAAGAGGTAGGCAGAGTGTTACTATTCCAAGACAACGACAAGCCTACATTCCCTCGTAGGAGTACAGGAGCTCAATATACTAAGACAATTCACCAGTTATGTTAAATGGCTCACCATGGAATAGGGGGTGCGCCTATTGCCATATTCCTGGCTCAAACTCTCTGCTACTATTGGGAATTCTAAGTTAGAAACGTCAAATAACTCTACTACCACAAGACCAATCAGCATTTAGAAGATGATTCTAAATAATTTACAAGGATTTTTGTTAAAAGAGTGTATAGATAGATTTTAGTGTAACACAGACTTAAAAATATTAATAGTAATTTACAGTTTTTTCCTTGCGTTGTTTGTTTATAATTGGCATAAATGTTGCCCAATAACGACAATTTAACTTTTTCCGTATTTAAGTAATTTTAGTTAACAATTTCAATTAAGAGTGATTCATTTTTACATAAACGTGTGTTTAGACAGTTTGGTGCTTATGTAGACAATCAGTCATCGAGTAACATTGAATAACACCTAGGTGTTAGCCTATGAAGGGACCTTCTTTGGGAGTGTAAATATTTGTGCAGGATTATTTGAATCTCTAATCATTTTGATAACACACTGCAAAGTATTATCCAATGTAATCCAACAATAACGAATTTTCATCATTGCCTCATATTAAAAACAGTGGATAATATTGCCACTCCCGAGTACCAATTTAAGTACGCCTCAACAGCCTATGATGTTGTGTGAACATAGAGTAACATAGTCTCCCATATATATGTGGTAACTGTTCTATATCCCTAACATATCAAGTTGGTTAAAGTACAGAACAATAGTAAACCTTAGCTAGCTTGATATATTTATGAGAACTAACATACATATGTAATAATAATAATAGTAGCCCGACCGATTTCGGCCATGGTGTCGGCTTTATTTCAGATTCCTTTTATTTGCTCTCATGTGGCTCGTGTAACCCATCTTCTTCTTGAAGATTCTCTCACACTGTAGGCATATGAGCTCATTGTTCACATAATTATAAGTAATATACGAAGATGGATGAGATTTTAAATTGTCATGCCTGCAATCCAGCTTGAAACGCCTCTGAGTCTCAAAATCTAAGACTCGCCTTTTAATGAGGGAGAAGTTATACATTGATCTAGAACAATCCTTTGATGCTGATTTTTTTAAATTAGTTAATGTTGAGTAGTAGAAAATGAGCAAAGTCCACCCGCTGGACTGATTCTTAAATAAGGTATATAAGTAAAAATTATTATGAAATACATTTTATAATAAAACAGTGAGGTTTATAAACTATTGTTTGTATGTAACTTTTCTGATGCTTACCCTTTCTCTCGTATAGAGTGCAGCTGTTTTGGTGATAGGGGATGTGGCTCCATGCCAGCGTCGAGCGCTGCTGCATCGAGTTCATCGCAAGGCGGTGCAATTATGATGTCCGAAGGTCGATTGCCTGGCCCCGTGAAACGGGACTGCGGTAGAACTGTCAGAAAATATATTGAGCTGACATCAATACCTCCCCTTCATCTGGTTTTTCTACCTTGATTTTTTCTACTTCTTTTATTGGGATTTAAAATATCTTAAAAGTAATTATCTCTAAATTGTTGTGTGTAACAAACAATTGTTTTTTAAATCTTCCTAACTAAATAAGCCAAAGTTACTCAGACTACATGTAAATTGTTTGTACAAGGATTTAATGTTCATGTGTTTGAGACATAAGTAAAAATGTGGAATATTAAGCAAGCAAGCAGTTAACAATACAAGAATTATAAAAAAAAAGTAAAATGATCAAATAGCCATATGAAAACAGACAGTTCTGAACATACTAAAATCCTTTGTCTATGGTTCACATAATTGTTACTGCCACCTAGCAAAAAAGGCATCATAATGTTCTAATTTAAAAAAAATTGCACCTTACACATGCTGTCACATTAAGCTTCAACCTAGACCCAGGAGTAGCAGTAAATTCATTAAATCTCAGATCTTTTTCAATGTAACTCAATTGCATTTAGCTGATTAAAGATTACTTGGCCTGCATGTCTATTTGTTGTTATGGTAAATAAAAACAATTAAAAAAACAGATATCACATGTGATAAAGAGGATCATATCATGAAATAAAGTCATTTTTATCACCCGTTAATTATGTACATGTTTCTTCGAAAGTGAAATTGTTGTTCATTGCATGCTATTGAAGAATACAGTTGCATCTCACTATTTTCCCACTTATTTCAAAACTTGCATGCAATGTGACAAGGCAGAGTATGGCATGCAGTTTTTATTGCATTTGACAAAGAGCTAGCAGTTCTAATGTGTTTGCAAACTATAATCAAATGGTATAGATAGGTAATGATTAGTAATTCATCTCCACATGAACCATAGACAATTATGTGAGCATAAAGAAGGGTTTTAATGCTGACCAAACTATTTTTCTTAATGGACAATAAAAACTTTAAACATCTAAAAATATTTATGAAAACATGATGAACTGGTTTTATGTTATAAATAGAAACTTTATGACATTTTCTATCTTATTCTAATCCTATAACTTGAATACTATGGACTGAGTGTTCAATTATTAAATTACTCCTATATATATTAAAAAGATTACACTGAGAAATGTGAAATTTTTAATGAATACAATTTAAATAAATTAGTGCTTTATACCAAATCAATAAATAACTGACACAAAGATTGTTTTATTCTTTGACATTCATAGCCATAGAGAATGTAGTGTTTTTAGGTGGTATGGATAATCAACCCTCTGGCAATTATGAGAACATCAAATAAAGTACATATCTATTCATTGTTCAGTTACCCCCCATCAACGACCACAAATTTTAAGATTTTTCAATACATATAAACAGGCTACACCATTTATTCAAAAGCGGATGGCATATTTTTCATCAAGTATTTCTTCATTGTAAAATGAACCACAAAAATATTTTAAGTGACTGCAATACTGTTAATTTATTATTATAATTGATGTAGCCAATTGTTTCTTACTTTATCACAAAACCCAAAAATGACAATTTTAGAAGCATAGGAAATTCCACAACACATCACGAAGATTACATAGGTTCTTATCACAAATGTGAAAGGCGAAGTCTTACTAGAAAAATATCTGATTGATATACCGATTGGGAAAGTTTTCCAGTGATAGAGGAAATCCTCTGCAACTTGCTTGATGTTGTTGACCAGCTGTTCCACTTCAGGCGGCGCGCCCACCAGCTGCACATCGAAGCGCAGCGGCTCGCGCTCCGGGGCCGGCGCTTCCAGCAGCAGCGAGCTCGGCCGCGAAACACGCTCCCCAGCCATAGCAATCAAACCACCACCAACCGCATAATTGCATAAATAACTTCACACCGACCACTTATTGTTTCATTATTCAAACCTTCACTCATTTTACTTAAACAATCAAACCTTATTCACACTTCGACGTAACACTTAACATGCGGTACGATAACGAGCTATATTTACACGGGTGGTATCGAAACTTAAAATAGTTTAATAAAAGCAAAAGGACTGGAAAGAAAAGCGATACAACGATCAAACTCCTAAAGAGCTAACAAACTGACACTGACAGTCTTTGTACCACTTGACAGTAAATTATGTCAAACGCTAGGCGGCCATCTTGACTGAACAAGCTAAAGTACACTTAATAATATAATGATAAAATCTATCAAAAACATTGTGTACCATAATTTGTTTATTGATTGTAACTTTTCATTACAACTTAAAACATCAATAGTTATATATATTGATGAGAGTTATGTAATATTAATAATTAACAATTCCGTAAAGAAAGAAAAAAAAAAACAATAACATCATTTGGTTAGGTATATCGTTTTTTATCTGTACTTTATGGCTCTTGTTTCGGTGGTTCTTGTCAATGTGCTGATTTCTTTATTGTTTATAAAATAGGATTTTTATTTATGAGATTCAATTACAATTGTAGATAGTGTAATACATTCCACCATTTTTATACCCCTAATTGTCTTTACTTATACAATAACTGTTAAAATACATAACGTTCGGGATCTTAAAAGGAACTTGAAGGTGATCGGATTAGGTATGTTCTACATTGCCTATCAATTTAGAGTATTATTATCATTTCACGTTTACGTCGGGAGTTTTTTGCGTTTCGGTTGTTATTCACGGGAAACAACGTTATGTAGTTTTGTTTAGCTCGGTAAGTTTTTGGTTTCATCGTTATATTTATATGGTTTCTTTTGTTATCATATTATCTTCGTTTTCAGAGCCATGGAAGCGATGGATATTCAAGCTGTGGAGTCGAAGCTGAGCGATGTGACCGTGACAGCGATTCCGATGAGCGGGAAAGCTATTCACAAAGAATTGGGGCATTCGGGTAGCAGTCACGCCACGATATCAACAGTTCCCGCATCCTCGCCGTCCTCCAAAGATAAGGATAACGGGATGTCTAAATACGCACAACTGCTAGCCGTGATCGAGGAGATGGGTAAGGAAGTGAGACCAAGTTATTCTGGTAGCCGCAGCTCTGCTGAACGACTCAAACGCGGCATAGTGCACGCTCGCATACTCGTGAGGGAGTGCCTGCTAGAGACCGAGAGGTCAGCCCGCCAGTAACTCCATGTGATAAAGTGTCTCAGTCAATTTCTAGTGTACCTCAATTTATGGCACTTTAAAATGGAGTTTTGACAGTTTATGATCATAGTATTTTTTTCCAGAGACATGTACAAATTATTAAGCCAGCCATCATACTTTGCAATTAAGCATAATATGAAACATTTGCCACAATGAGAATTTATTGCCCTCTGAAAGTCAGGCTAACAAACTTTTAGACTATAAATATTAACATATTTTTTGTAAGAGAAAACCCAAGAGACCTACATAAACAATTGTTAGACAAAATCATAATAGTGTATCTGAATTATTAAAATCTATATTTATAGCAATATTTATACACCAATAAGTTTGAGTATAATGAAATGTAACCAGAGTTTTTACAAACTATTTGTTTATGAAAGAGAAATTGTTATATAGTGAAGATACCCTCATTTTATGATTGATTATGCTGACTTCACTCACATATATATTTTTGGGGCAGCCTGAACAGTTTTTGTAGACAATCACTTGTATAACAGCTGCACTTGGCAAGTTTCAAGAAGATGATCCATGTTCAGTACTGAAACTAGTTAGACTATCCTAAAAAAACTTGAGTGTAGTTTATAAATAATCTAATCCTGTACATAAATACAAAATGTTTAATAGTCAAACCACATTTTAATATGGGTTTTGTAAGTGAATGTCGATTCTTATGTCTTGTACATGTGCAAATACATCCAGGCTAATCAGTCAAGACGAGTATAACATTTGAGCTTGGAAGTGTTGGGTATTTTGTGCACCTATCTGTTAGTGGTTTTTACAATTGGCAAGAGCATAAAAACCATGAAACATACATGTAGTAAGGACAAAATGATGTTAATAGAGGAATCAGCTATTCCTCAAAATGGCTCATTCGTCTGAACGTGTTAAACTATGTATATGGATTTAGACAAGGTTTTGTGTCATAGATGGTACTATTGTACTGACTGTAATATCATACTATGAACATAGTTAATCAGTAACTACTCGTATATCCAGATTATCAAATTTCAGATTATATGATTTTTTTAATAATTTAAATGTATGTATCACAATCTTGGAAATTGCTCATGAACAATAATTGCAATGCTACATTTTGTATTTTTAATCGTGTTATTGAATAAAATTGACATTATTTAACAAGAGTTGATATTATTAGATTTAAAACGAAATATATAATTCAGGGTACTTAGACATTAAATTTAAGATGTCGAAATTGCTAAATTGAAGCACATTTATTGTTTAATTGCATTGGAAAAGGCATAGGCTACATATTTTGGAACAAATTTTTTGAAACAATGTATCTATAATGAATTTCCCAAAGAACATTCTCTGCTTTAAAATGTATACTGTTTCTCTTATTATAATATTATATAGATAATTTATAAATTTATCATTAGGTCATTGGCAGTTGTGTATCATGTAAACCCTTATTCATAAACTCTCACTCTCTGTTCAATGTTATGTCCCTTTCTCTCATGTTGCAAATGTGTTAAGAAAGAGCTAGATGGTACAGACAACAGTGAAAGAGCCATTTATGAGTGTTTGTGAATATGGATGATAGTTGTTACCTCTTACGGCTAACAATTATTGAAGTTATGTTGATAATTATTAAATTTGCATAACTGACGTGTTGGTAACTGTAATTTGATGGTTACCATGCTATACATTCTTATTTTTCACATCTAAATGTGTCATAATGAGGGTGGTGTCATATTCCACTGATAGGTACAGGTCTTGTTCTAGCGATAGTTCAGAGTATATTCCACTACTCTTAATGTAAGCAATGTCTTTTCATAATGATGAAATAGAGTAAACTCTTAGGCCTTTGAAGTCTTGCAGGATTGATTGGAAATATACATGCTTACAATACCATAGGTCATTCTAACATAAGCCTGATTTTATAAATTCTTACAGATAACATTACTATTTTAAACAGTACAATATTTCATAGAAAATTGAGCAATATTTTGAATTAACAATATTGTTCAATATGCAATTATGTTGTCATGAATATTATGTTGTAGTCTAATTCAAAAAAAAAAACGTTTTTTAAGCAAATGAGGGTAGGTCACAAGCTCTCAAGCCTAAAAAATCCATTTTACAAATTTCTTATAAACCAGCTTTTAATTTAAATTACACTCAGTTTTTTATGTATAAGTATGAACATCCACTTTTTGTTAGTGTCATAGGTGTTGCCTATATGGTTACTGATGGGGAAAGAAGGGGGGTTAATTTTTTTTTAGGTCCAATAGATGTGTATTACTTAGATCTCGTTTTAGTGCTCAATTGGACTGTGAAAAATTATCAATAATAGATTTTTTTAAGCTTATTTATTACATATATATTTTTTACCTCTGGGCCTGTTGCATCATCCACATTTCAATTTTAGTAAGTTCCCCCTAATGCATATCTTTGGCTTGTGTTCGTTTGACAAAAAAATAAGACGAAAATAATACTACTTATTACATTTATAAGTTATTGGGTAAACAAGAACAGGCAAATAAATATATAATTATACACAAACACAAATATCTTATAAAGTTTATGTATTATAGCATTGAAATTATATTTCAATACTTCATTATGTCAGCCTTCGCTTTTACATTTTCATTGTTCCAGAATTTGGGCAAAGTTAAAATTTTTTCTTTACATATTAACATGTAAAATAACTATTAGGGAACATTGAAAAAATATCATATATCCATAATGATTTTCCTAAGCAACCTTTCTCAGGTAACACATATTTTCCACAATGTACTAGTAGTTGATAAATAAAACAAATAGTTATGTCCTGATAGAACTTGGGCTGTGATCGAAACATTTATTGTGAACATCTACCTCAGATACAAACAAAATATTAATTATTTATAACAGTAATAATCAATGATGTTGTTAGATAAAAGCGACATGTTGTGTTAGCAAATTATGATGCAGAATTTATGAATGTGTGCACATTGTAGTCGTGTTCCCATGCATGGTGACATTGATATGATTATATTACGCAGTGATATTATTGTTGTATGGCTGTTCAAAGGTTTCATAGTCAGATGCTGATGATTATGTGGATGTAGGATGGCTGTTGGTGCGCTGTGAATTGGTTTTGATGAAACAAGTCATGATTAATATAAAACAGGAAGATCATCTTAAGAAGTGAAATAATCTAACATAATATTTTGGTGGCATTTAGTGATACTAAAAAACGAGCTTTGTTTTGATGGTGTTTTGCCCATTTTTGTGTTAACAGTACATATGATATTGGCAAACATTTTAATGGAGCTAAGCTGAGAGAAGTTCGTGACTTATAATATGTAAAATTTGTTTCCACAGAGTAATGGATTTTCTATTGCAATTGAATAATTACTTAATCTTATTTCAATGGACCATGAGACAGTGTTCCCACAGCCTTACAAAGCCAGTCTCGTGTGTGACCTCAGCGTAGGGATATTATACATAGTTTATAAGACAACGTGCTCATTATTTTTTTTTTCATAATTTTAATTTTGACGTAGCTTAAGTTGTATATATAACTTAGTTTTTAATTGACTAAACCACCTTGTAATTCCATTTAATACAATAGTTCCATTTTTGTGTATAATATACGAAACAAATTCGATGGGCGTTTTATAAACCGCTTCGTTTTTTACCAGTTTCACTTGTGACATGTAAACTTAAATTTCGACTTAGACTTAATGTCTAGTTTTAACGAATGCTAATGATTCTTTCATTATTTTTATTATTATATTACTTACAGTTTAATTAACAGTAAAGTGTGAATTAGTCAAGCAAACGTTCATAATTGGAGGTATGTCGGCTATTGTTTTATTTCTTTTATTAATTTGAGCGGCTGCGGTTTAAAAAACGCCCGTTTAACCGTATCAATATTTAAGGCAAAGTTTTAAACGATACGATAATAAATTGTCGGTCCAAGTACCGTTGAAGTATACTTGTTAGCGTGTAACTAGATTTAATGAGAAATTACGAAACAGTAGTAAAATAAGTTACCATTAATGAATAGTACTTACTTGAATGTTTATGTCCCGAAGTCCATTTCAATTGAATTTTTTTATATTAAAACGGATTTTCCTATACACGTGAATGTGTTGTTCATGATTATATAGATGGTAATGTGATTATGGATGATAGATATTTATTAAAAAAATATAATATGTACGATATTATGTTTAAGCTGTGACATTTTTGGGTCTCGCCGCTGCTAACCTGAAGTTGTTAGTGTTTTAAGGGTTGCCAGCCAGTATCGTTTTTTTTTACATTTGAATTCATTCCCGTTTAGAACTTTCCAACTTCACTTCTTTTGTTAAATAGTCTAGTCTGCCTTGCTCAAAATACTTATTAATTATTACTGAATAATTTATCGGGTGACGAAAAAATATGAAAACTGTTATAAGTATCGTAAACCGGGCTTAACTTTTTTCTCGGCTACTTTACCGGTATGTATTTGTTTTAACCATATGTTGGTATGGCAACCTCAGCGAAGAGTTAATTTAGTACCTATTTGTACCCTGTTACCTAGTTATGATTAAGCAGTTTTAAAATGTACCCAAATCCACGGACCCCAAACTAATTGTAAGTGACGAACCATAAGACAGTACAAATTTTAGAGATTTAGTGAGACGTACGTTGAACACGTGAGACGAAATATAATGTTGAATTTGTAACTGTTCGATGTAAGCGTTAGTATACTGTATTTATTCACGTATGGACTTATTTTTTAATATAAATAAATATATGGGTTTAAAATAGAAAATGAGTGTTTTATTTTATTCAATTATTAAAGTTTATTGAAATTACCGTCACCAAGTTATGTACGAGTTATTTAGAAATATAATAGTGAAGAGGTCGTAATAGAACAATTAAAAAATATTTTGTCATAAAATAACTTAAATTTCGGATCTTTGATACATGGTTTTTATGAAATAATTCCTTTCTTAGGAGAGGTGATTTAAAAAAACCATTTTTAACTAAGCCAATATTTTTTGTTCTACCAGCATTTTAACGCAACAATTAAATTATCATTAATTACCATTTTAAGGTAACGAATTAACTATAAATATATTTTCATCAACATTGTAATGTAACATCATTGTAAGTATATTGATGATTTAATACGAATTTTTCAACGATTCACAGCACAAAATGGCCACCAGTTGGACGTGCAAATGGCGCTGGTGCACGGGCTACAGCGCCGACTCCGTTGAGTGGTGTCCCATTGAAGGCTTCCGGGACGTGTTGGTCTGCGGGACCTACCAGCTGGATAAGAAAGATGAAGGTAACACAATATATCTATTTTGGTTACGTTCGTGTAATCGTGTTTTTCGTTGTATTTGCGGATTACGATATCATTAACATCATTATATTAGAAAAATTTGAAGGAAAAAAAAAAATGTTTCTAAGGTGTGTGAAGTCCGCCAACCCGCACTTGGCCAGCGTGGAGGACTACGGCCTTAA
>DWJK01002905.1:0-13884 GCA_018248815.1 Croniades pieria auraria
GCACTTTTGTAAAGAGGTGCGCGCCATGGATTTGAACCCAGCACCCCCGCAGTGAGAGGCTGAATTCTTAACCACTAAGCTATCACTGCCAATCATGTTATGTTATGTTCACACAATGATAACGAAACATAATAATTTTCCATGCATGGAGCGTGCTTTTAATTGCGTATTTTTGTAATTCGATGCTTGTATTTAGTACCTTCGTAATAAATTAGAGAACCCGACCCGCTGGTAATACAATTTACTCAGTACTTTCATACATTATGCAGGATCGGACTCGGTTCATGTTCGTAATGTATGCTAACACGGTCGACCATGAATCCAGTTGACAGTAATAATATTGTACAATTATATGATAATCGGCGTTAACGAATACTGTATTAAGAGAATTTTCTAGAACTCTGAGTATCTTTATTTTTCTCTGTACCTATGTATTGTACAAGTCTATAAAGATGATCGAGTCGTCCAATATGATTTTAAATTTCATTAAGTGTATGTGGAAGAAAAACTTCTTTGACGTTGTGACAGGAATTACTATTTGTTTCACAATAAACTAGCTCGCCTATCTCGACCAAATAGGTCGTGTTCTGACTGATGGAGGAGTTAGAAGTCTCCGAAACTGGCGGGCATGTATGAAAAGGTTGATGACTGTGGAAGAAGCACGGCAGGTATGGAAGGATTGGGATATTTGACACTTCGTGCTCACTGCCTACCCCGTAAAGGACCTAGCGTGAAGATATGTATGTACATTATAAACTGATGTATAAACATAAAACAAAATATCAGGGCAATATTTGATTCATTTTTTTTTAAAGGCCTATTTCCGTCCACTGCTGGACATAGGCCTCTCCAATGGCACGCCACTGATCTCGATGTTCAGCTCTTCGCATCCAACCACCGCCAGCCACTTTGCGTATATCGTCACTCCACCTAGCCGGAGAGCGTCAAACGCTACGTATGCCAAAATTATCACTATTTTGTTATACATAGGTATGTGTAGTAAAATCAAGTAGTGGTTTTACCTATTAAATCTTCATTCACGTTCCCCGTTTATTCGTTCACACGGCAGTTTGTCGGAGAAGTTCGGAAAGCAAAAGGGCGATACACTAGAAGTGGTTCATATTATACGAACAATTTCCGGCTACGTGCAAGCCCCCAAAACTTAGCCTATTTGGCCTACGCATTTGCGATTTCACCTCTCTAATAAAACCGTCTTCTTACAACCATATGCCATAGTTAAATATTGTATAAAACTGATTAACTTACACGAGATAATGACGTGCCTTTGTCATTATTGTTATCATTGACTGACTCACTGACTCATCGAAATTCAATACAACTTCCAGATGATTTAGGAACTCAAAAATTGTTATAAGCTTAAAGCATTGGAGTTCATTAATGTGTATAGGAAAATATGTATAATATAAATAATGTATGGGAAAATATGTATAATATAAATAATGTATGGACAAAATATGTACAACAGGAAAATACGTATAATAAAAATAATGTATAGGAAAATTAACCCTCTCAATATGAGAGGAGACCCATATTTCAACAGTGGAATGTTAATGGGTCGGTTATTATTATTATTATATATAGGAAAATATGTATAATAGGAAAATATGTATAATACAAATCATTTGCTCAAAAGGTAAATTAAACTTAAACTCGTTTACATGAATTACATCGAGGGCTCTGGCAAAGTTACATTTATTTAAACTGTTTCTCCTCATTATAATACTATTTCGCATTTATTATTACATATGTACGTAAGTTATATATTTTTGTATGTAGTTTAAAACATATTGATAACAATAACAGTAATATTAATGTATGTATTATAGGTTTGTTCAATATCATCGTTATCGGCCTATTCTCGTCCACTGCCAGACATTTCGCGTATATCGTCTGCGTGGGTTTGACTTTACGACAAGTATTTATTTCGTTTTCCCCATATCCGAACAACTAAGTCACATTTATTTCATTTAATATAGATAATTAAAAATAGTTCACACATGAGTAACACTCGTGTTTATTCGAATTCGATATGAAAATGTCATAGAGTACGCTTTACCCTTACGTGAAATCAAGCGTGAACTGCGCTCAGTAATGATGTCCACACAATTTAAACAAATTTGTAATAAATTTCATCCATGCCACGAGTAATTGTGAAGTGGATCAAAAACTTCATGTTAACATTATTATAACACATTCGTGTACGACATAATACTATGAAAATATACATTAAATCACATTTTGGTCGACTCGACTATCTATAATACAATTTAATCAAACTCGGATCCTATCGATATTTAATTTAAACGCCAAATAACAGAGTTATAAATTTCTATCCCAATTTACATTCTATTACTCTGAATAAAATTATTCTAAGCAACTAAAAAAAAAATCTTTTTTTTAATTTATCGAGGTATGTCCAAATAATGTTTAATGCTGACTGCAATTAATTAATTTCTATTTCCAACTTCAGTTTTCATAACTCGCGTTCTAAAATCAAATACAGATTGGATTTTCTTGCGAGAGCTTATTTCGTGTAACTGTGAACTCAGTTCATGCCACCCTTCACGCGAATCGCTCTTATATGTATGTATACTCACTGTAGCTACACATTTAAAATAGATGCCGTAGCTACTTTTATCGGAATAACACATAAATATCACTAGTTCTGTAATATACATATATTGATATTATTTGAAACCTCGGGCCTCGTTGGTCGAGTGGTTGCAAGCGCGTCTGCCGAGCGATTGGTCGTATCATACCCAATAATGGTTCGGAGTCTGGATTTCTGGTCGGCGTATGACAATAGTCTCACCTATTCCAGCATCGGCCATACAGCGTAAGTAAAACGTCAGAATGTACGACACTCCACTAGCTTCCCTTTTAGGAAAGTACAGGCATGATAACACGATATGTATTCGTATATCACAATATGTACACATTCTGTTTCATCGATCAATTGTTCAAACATCGTTACAGCGTTCATATTGCAATGTAAGCGAAGTTAATTCCCATAAAAAGTGCTGAACAAACGATGGCTTACGTTACAAAATTGCTCGATCATCGCACATAATGGTGTGCCCCATAAACCGACGCTGCCATAATCATGTACGTATTTATATTCTTTAGAATTCATAACGTAATTTACATCGGGATTTCTAACATTGTAGACCATATTTCGACGGTATCCTTGACGCTTTACTTTCTTAGGTTGTAAGAATACTGCAACTATGCATTGCCGCAATCCAAAAATTATTAAATTTATATTGTAGGAACTGTGCGAGAATTCGCACGAGTCAGCTAGTGTGTAAGTAGCTGACTCGTGCGAATTCTCGCACAGTTTCATGATCGAAAACCGACCATTAGTAACATAACCATGTGAGAATAAGTTAGTCCAAGTATTTACTAATGAAACATATTTGAATTTGGAATACGTAATACAACCGTTGACGCTAAAACGTCATCTACTACATACGTACAATATATGTATAATACACACACTAGCACACCTAAAGGGGCGTTTTATTGATTTAATTAATTTCATACCGTTGATTTATGTACAGGGTTGCCACCTTCTATATGTTATTTGATTTTGTTATTAAGAAAGTGACAAATAGCAATACTGATTATTTACATTCATGGTCGAGTGGTTGCAAGCGCAACTGCCGATCGGGAGGTCCAGGGTTCAAATCCCGGGTCGGATACTATTGGATTTTTCTAATTTAGAATTTCTAGTAGTGACCCGGGGTCTGGATGTGTGTCCGGTATATGGCAACAGGCTCACCACCTGTTCCATTGTGGGACTTAATCGTAACTGGTGAAACGTGGGGGTGTACTACACTTATCTGCCTACCCCTTCGGAGATTATAGGCGTGATGTTACGTTTGTTAAATTCAATTTTTTCTTTTTCAGTTAAAGCTTTTTAACGTGAATATTGCTATTTCACTATTTTAGTCAATAGATAACCGTAAGAAAGTTGAAAGAAGAAGTTTGTGAGATCTAGCCTTTGCATATTCTATTTAAATTACATTTGTACTGAAAATATGTTGATAGTGATGTTCATAAAAACATGGAAATATCAAAATATTGTTACAATGGCATAATAGTCCAATCTATGACTTTGCTGTATTGCTGTATTTGCTGTGTATTTATGTATATATGTACATAACTGCTATATGTGTTAGTTCCGGTTTATTCTATTACATTATTAATTGCGACAATAGTTCTTCTATAATACTTCGTCTCTGAGTACTTGCCCCAATTAAGTGTCATAGGGGCACAATTCCATTAAATTTAGCAGATCAAGAAAGTCCTCCCGCGTTTGCTCGTTCACGCCGAACACCTTAGAACCGTAAGCGAAATTGGAAAAACTGATCCCTCCAAGCTCCACGTACGTTCATAATGCGATTGACAGCTGAAGGTCGCCAAATTGACTGCGACCAGCCATTGTGTCCGAACACTCTTTTGTATTATTACTCCCCGCCATTTAATCTTCTCTCCTTATTCCATGTCTTGACCTCTTCAATTTGCTGATTTGTTCAGCCTTAGAAGGGCGTGCGATAGGTGAGTGAGGTTTCTTCACTGTAGGATTCCGCATTACCAAATAATCCCCGAAGGGGTAGGCAGAGGTGTGTAGTACCTACACCCCTATGTTTCACTAGTTACGTTTACGTCCCATGGAATAAGTGGTGAGTCTATTGCCATACACTGGACATAGATCCAGACTCCGAGTCTCTACTAGAAATTCTAAATTGGAAAAATTCTGTAGTACCCGACCCGGGATTTTGAACCCAGGTCCGGCAGTCACGCTTGCAACTACTCGACCAACGAGGCAGTCAAACATACATTATGTAATATCTTTAATTAAATGTCTCAAGTGATATTGAAGAGTTTGTCCAATTTTGTTAATCAGGGAGTCAAGAGAAATTTCACGTTAGAATAAACAGCACGTTATGATACTCCTAAAGACGATTATTCCGAAAAATGCCGATCCACTAAAGAACATACTTTAATGTTTAATATATAGGTTTTATTTATAAGATTGAATGGACTTTATTCCTTTGATATTATCGAATAGATACGAAGCAAAGTTTGAAGATTGTAGGAGATATTTCTCTGTCTACAGATCCTAAAAGTTTTCTTTTCAGATAAAATTACACAATGTTTGGAGTTATTTTAGATATCGTTCGTAGCTACGATTCTCTTAATTTTCGACTCGTAATTTCTCATGTTGTACCATGTTTTTCTTTAACAGAAGCAATTGGATGATTTACAAATTCGTAGTTACTAGTTCAATCGAAGTCCAGGACCAATGAATTTTAGTTTAGAAAGTCAGAAAGCTTTACTGTTTTTTGGAAATTGAATTCAGCGTTTTATTTAGTGTTCAGAATCGCAAGATATGTAAAAATACACAAATAAAGCCTTTACATTAACTTGGCGAAGCAGTGATAACCTAGTAGTTAACAATTAGGCCTCTCGCTTCGGGGGTGCTGGGATCAAATCCAAGGCGCGCGCCTCTTTAAAAAAGTCCGTTTTTAAGTTTAAATATCACTTGCCACTGTTTAAATATCAATTTTTTCTTATAAATTCTAAGGTGTGCAGGTTTCCTCACGATGTTTTCCTTCACCGTTAGCAATTATGCATTATCTGTAAGTTATTCACATAATGAACAAAACATTTTTTAAAGGCGATATTTCATTATATTCTGGCATCCGGTTTTATATATTATGCAGCTAAATAATTATTACTAATATATTACATATAATTATTATATACCTAAATTCTCTAACAAGCACTGACTTAAAATTGCATCGTCGTAAAAAGCTAATATGACAAACGAATTGAGTATTCTCTATCAGAATATTTTCACTCTCAATCCGATGATAGTTCTATCCAGAACGGACTGAACTAAACACGAACCTGATATAGCCGATGATATTATTCGGATATATAACTACTGAACACGGGAACCTAATTACCCAAAATTGCCTGACTCAATGAACCCATTGGAATAGGATACGGAAGCCACGTCGCCGTGAGAATCAATAGGATTATCCCACTTTTGTAACACCTGGCACTTTTGTAAGCGTGTTGCGATCACACATGAGGTGTATTAATTACGTAATTATGTATACTTAGATTGATTACAATTACGCATCGATATATTCTGCTGTCCGTCTACGTATGAGTCTCATTGACGATCGTCATTTTTATCTATGAGACAGCCGTAGTATTCATACATACATGTATGTATGTATGTTAGTTCTCTATTCAAATTTAATTATTTATTAATGATTTATTATTTACGATCTAATGATTTATTATTTAATGATTCAAATATGAGTACAGCATAACCATTAATTAATCACTAAATCAATTAATACTTTTAAGAGACTTTTCCTGTTATGAAGTATTTCACAAAACTTCCAAAGGCGAAAGTTTTTTTAAGACTTTCGAGTTTTTATTTTGTTTTCGAGAAATTCTTCCCGTTTAATAAAATTAATGATTACGTTACGTTAAAATGCAGTGATAGCCTAGTGATTAAGATATCAGCCTCATACTCTGGGGGTGCTGGGTTCAAATCGATGACGCGCACCTCTTTACAAAAGTGCGTTTTAAGTTTAAATATTACTTGCTAACGGTAAAGGAAAACATCGTGAGGAAACCTGCACACATAAGATTTTATAAAAAAAAATTCTATGGTCTGTAAAGACTGCCAACCCGCACTTGGCCAGCGTGGCAGACTATGGCCTGAACCCCCTCTCAATATGAGAGGAGACCCATGTACCAACAGTGGAATGATAAATGAGTCGATTATTATTTTATTAAAGATTACGTTAGATCCAAGTACGAGTAGGTACTACGAATAATAATAGCTCGTTAATTATATCAGTAGGAAACGGACGTCCGGTATACATGTCTAATATAGAATATTTTATCCTACTTTGACATCACCCTATATATAGCTACCTGTTGTCCGTAATAAACTTAATTAATATCACATATTTACCAAGGATTATGAAAAAAAAACGTAACATCACGCCTGACATCCCCGAACGGGTAGGCAGAGGAGTGTAGTACACTCGTACGTTTCACCTATATTTATATTTATTTCACCGATTTTTTATCCTTAATTTGACTTCACCCTATATACGAGTACCTATTGTCCGCAACAAAATTAATTAACATTAGAGTTTTGACAAGTATGATGACTGTGTTAAAAATAGAAAGGCGTATACACCCTTTTATTTTTACACGGGCAAGCCGATATGCCGAGGGCAGGGCGCGAGGCCTATGTCCAGCAGTGGACTGAGATAGGCTGATGATGATGATGATGACACACACGATACTTCATGGTTGCAAAATATCCTTACTTTCTGCTTACACCTACGGATAATAGTCATGACGCTATATATGTGTATGTACAGAATAATTAAGAATATTATGTAACGAAACAGCGATGAACTCGACAACATCGCTTCCAACGATCAAATTTGTTCAGAGTTTCCGCGATCAAACCTTCCCCACACATATCGTGTATGGATTGTTTGCATTTGAACATTGTTATAATGTATGTTCCTGTGTTGTAATGTGTCTTGAGGCTCTAATCGGAGACCTTTGGTACATATAAAATATGTACATATATAATTTGGATCTTGATAACAATTTGTAAATACTTATTTATGTTTTCTGCTTATTATCTATTTATCTAACTGATTAATAAGAATAATCCAGTGAAGGAGAATGTCAAGGCTTGTTGGCTCGAAAACCGATCGCTAATTTATCTAGTTAATTAGCTTGTCTGATGTTTTTGTGCCTTATTACAGTCGGGCTACGCCACCGGTTTTGACGAGAAGGTGCTCTATTGACCAGGCAACGCCAACTTAAATAACCAACATAGTTCCTAAACTTTAACATTTCCGTGCTCACAGTAAACTTTTGGAATTCGTTTGTTTCATCGGCAAAGATACAACTGATTAATTAATTAATAAAGCCACAAATATGGAGTAAATTTAACGTTTGCAAACAATAATTATGAAAAAAAAATTAAAAATAAAGTAAATATCGCGTCAAACATTGTTCTGTCACGATTTGTAAATGTGATAAGAGGTAATCTAATTTAAAATTGAACGCCCTTTCACAAAACATAATTGTTTCACATAATGTAACAAATTTTTTACGAAGTTAGACATACCCGTATACTTGCAGTTCAACGAATCGTGCGATCAGTCCAGATACGCATTGTATGGGCGGTAGGGCGCGTTTTGTATGAAATGACACACCCGGTCTGTCATGAGGCGCTTGATTTGTGTACTAGTTGACCAACAGATCTAGCCATCCAGCTGATTAGTCGATTGTATTGTGTATGTTATTATATTCAGGTTTTATTTATTAGTAGAAAATGAAACAAAATAAGTATTAAATAATCTTAATAATAGTCTTATATAATTAGCTGCTTGGTATTTAAGTTACGTTTAACCAAAATACATAACAGAACATAAGTAAATATAAGTAGCAATATTATTTAATTTGATTTATTACATTATTCACGCATATCACAATAATCATTTGTACCAGATTCAACTTTAATTATAAAAATAAGATTCTTGTACTTTAAATACCATTTTTTATTTGTTCCTATAATTGGGCGGTTATGTGACAAGTTTTGTGCGTCATTTTTTTATCACGTGGCTTTTTATTCCCAAATTTACTCAGTTGGACTTACACCTCGGTAATAACAAGGGATTGCTTATAAAAATTCGGGAACAGACAGAAAAATTAGGCTAAAATTAATACTACCAATTCGTTTTTCATTGAAACGCGGGCAGATGATAAGCATTTATTCCGAAATAATCTACTAGACCTAATATTAATGGAATACGCACAAAACGCTATAGTTTTATCAAAGTCTTAAATGAAGATTATTCAATAACAGAACAGCTATTGTTCATAATTTCCGAACGGATCAAAATGTTTGCGAAAGGGTTGGCTTTGAAGTACTGTTGCTGCCAGCTTTTTGTTTGAACTTAACTATTCTACTTAGCGAAACATTAAGGAAATTACTTCCCAACTTCCGCTATGGAAAGTCTTCTTCACAGTGAACGTATGGAATTTATTTGCTTTCGCAAACATTCGTATAGCTCTTTAATTACTTCAACACTTCCTTGTATAATTTTATGGAAAAAGTTTTTATTTTCTGAAGCTGCGTATATATCTTTAAAGGGTAGCATTATCATTTTAATAAATATGTACATACATAGAAGTCTTCGTTGAAACATACATAAAAGTCGTCGTTTGACTGCCTCGTTGGTCGAGTGGTTACAAGCGCGACTTCCGATCGGGAGGTCTTGGGTTCAAATCCCGGGTCGGGTACTATTACATTTTTCTAATTCAGAATTTCTAGTAGTGACTCGGACTCTGGATCTGTGCCCGGTGTATATTGCCTATTCTATGGGACTTAACCGTAACTGGTGAAACGTGGGGGTGTTCTACACTCCCCCGCCTACCCCTTCGAGGATTACAGGTGTGATGTTACGTTTTATTCGTTGATTAAGAGCTACATGTTCAAAAAAATTGTTCCACTTCTTAGGAGAGTGATCTACGATAACGTAGCCGGTCGATCGGTTGTCGTTCGTTCGAGCGATGTGGCCCGCCTGCTACTACTTCAACCAGCTAACTTTAAAATATTTTTAATGCTTAAAGTATTAGAAAAATAGCGCAAAGCACTGACGCTATCAAGTGATTATTAGGTAAATTATTTTGAATAACTCTAATTAAGAGTTTGCATCGTAATTAGAATATACATGTCATAAGTAATAATGTCATAATTATATTACGAAAAACTTAAAATAACAATCTAGTCTGAACATAACAACGCGTCGGCGATTTCTCTGAAGGTTTTAATATTTGAAAGCGAAAGTTTGTTTCGGGTTAGACTTATAAGATTATGGCATCAGTCGTAGCCGTCGTAACGCAACGCGCAAATACCTCGATCGTGTTTAAAATCAATCGGTCTATCCTGACAAATGTTTGGTATTCCAACCCTATAATGTTCCTAACAGACTTTCCAGATCTTCTTCTCCCCAAACGTCAGCTTGCGTGCTATCCGCGGCTATAGTAAATGTTTTCCTATTTATTTTCCTTCCTTTTTTCAAAAATATTCTCAACCGTTATTAATAACGAATTTTTCAAATTCCCGCCAAACGTCACCTTGCGGTTACAGCAAATGTTTTCCGCTTTGTGAAGACTCAAATATAATTTTATCATCGAATTCGGAGATTCAATCATTGCTTTATTTATATCTTTAAATAATAACTTTTAATGAATACTGATATAAACGTTTTATTATTTTTATCACAGTTTAAGTATAAAATTTCAAATCGAAAGAGAATGTTTTTTCACCCATCTCATATATATTTTTTACTTTCATTTTGCACGCCAACAAGTTAAATTTCCAAATATCCTCTCTTATTGCTTGCCTAAGCCATAAAAGAAACCCACTATTCAAAGTTCGTAGTTCTAACATTGATAGTTTCGGCTCTGCGTGGAGGTGTCAGTCACGGAAAAAAGGCGTTCATCTTTAGAACTTTAAAATATGGCTGTCACCGACTCCAGATATGACAATAATTTTTTATTATATTGTCCTAATTGAATTTTAAAAAAGCAAAAATACGCAATATTTTTTAGGCCATTTTTGTTTTTAAATTAATTTCTTTGAGGTTTGTTTTTTGGTTGCTTATAATCGATTTTTAATAATAATCTAAAAAGGTATGAACATTACATGCACGCGTTTTTCCCCGTGGACAACTTCCTTATAAGTTTCTCCATGTATAAACACAAAACAAATATAAAATGTTGTATTTTTTATTTCGTATCTGGCTGATATCAATTTATTTTCCGTAAACCGTAACAATTTGTCGTTTCACTTAAAGGAACATCACTTTTGCTGCACGTTTATTTCAATTCCATATTTAAATTTAAAATAGAACCACCAATTACGCCCATGCATTAGTCAAGTCAGCTAAGCGGGACCATGAAAAATAAATCAGATGCAATTATTAGTAGTTAATTTGAGTAAAGTTTATCGATCATTTGTGGTTAAGCCAGCCCACCTCTGGCGGTCACGAGTGGCGAGTCGCCACGGAAGTGGGCGTAAGTTGGCGGTAGGCGAATCCAGTCTAGTTTTGTATGGGTCATTGCTAAGTGGTAAAAGGATGCGGATTGTTCCTCTATGGTCATAATCCCTAAAAACTAATGGGTTGTCGATAAATCTAAGTGAAACGTTGAATAAAGTAAATAATCGATAACTATGTCGTTGAAATGCTATTATCGTTACCGAATTACTGTTTTTATTATTATAAAACAGTAATTAATTAATGATATTGAAAAACTTCCGGGCATTTTAAAAACTTCTAGTATGCTCTCCTCTATAGTTTCTCCCCTATTTCTTCAAAAATGAAAAATGAACAACGAACGTAAAGGTCAAATGTCTCAAATTTTATGGGTAACGAATTTTGTTGTCTATATTTATATGAAAAAATTGTTAATTACAAATAGCTGTATACTAATGCCGTATAAAATTTTATGTTGATTTTTTAAAATCCGCTATCGCCTGTTAACAAAATCGCACCATAAGCAAAGTAGGGGTCACGCGACTGGCCGCTTTTTCAGTCTCAACGATTATTTAATAATAAATTACTAGCAGCCATACATTTCCATATCGTGCGCCGTTTGTTGAGTACAATATAAATTGTGTTTCGTTACCTTCTCACTTCGTTCTGATTAAGCGGTAAGCCTTATGACGGCACATTATTCGTTTATTTTCGCCTTCGATGGATTTCAGCTAGCTGAAATTTGGGTCAGATGGATATAACCTCGCATGATCAGACTGGATGGTCAGATGCATTTAATACGCGAATAGGCCCTTATTTTGTTCAGGATTGGTTAGGCTTTATTTTCTCTTAAATTTTCATCATCGCCATCTGTCTGCGTACATACGTGAAAAATACTTTTTGTTTTGTTTTTTATCAATTACTATTATTAAATTTTAGTATTTTCAGCGAAGAAGGCAGGTAATAGCTACTGGGGGTATACACGTAAAGATCTCTCCGGCCGTGTTAAAGCAATCTTGCAAATGTTATTCTGTTTTCTTGAGAGCAATGTCGGACAGATTGTATGGTATATAGTACTGTGAGAAACGTGTAACTAAACGTTTTATTTTTATGTCAAGTTTTGACATTTTGTTGTAATACTAAAACGCTTATTTCGAAGGTCACTTGCGTTTGGTCTCACAAGGGCTTACTGCTTGACATGGCGACCTCGGCCGAATAACAGAGCATGAGAAGTTAAGAGGTTAAATTTTACCCTTTTGTTAGGGATTGGAGGCGCTGCCCTTTTTCAGTCTACGTATTCTCTGCGCTGTACTTAAGTTTACGGTCTAAGCGAAGGCGGAACTTAGTCTTAGACCTTCCCTTAAATTATTTTATTAAGCTCTGACAATGATTCCGCGAAAATTTCACTATTTGCATCTTGCAGTTAAATAATCGTTAATTGACTTAAAGTGGCCGAATGGAACGATGTACATATAAAAACGATTCTAATCCTCTGTATTAGTAAAAATTCTAGCAAAAGCAACATTGGCACGATTTCTTTAAAAATGTAAATTAATAAATATAATCATTACTGGTTACATTAATCTACGCCTCAACTTTTAACATTTGGTTCTTGATTTTCTGTATCATTTGACGGTTTCAGAGTAGTAAACGCAGCAGGAGATGATAACAAAAACGCAGAAGAACATTCACCTCAAAATTTGATGAAGATGCTCTTATTTCAGGTCCGACATATCGAAGTTCAAAATTTGTCTCACTTGTCTCTGCCGTTGGGAGTTTGGTCGGTCAGTTTATGATTCTGGACGTTCAGTTACACATGATGGCATTAAGTCTTCGTCAGAGTAAGTGTTGTCTTCAAAAAGTTTGATACCTGCATTCTTAAAACCGATCATTGTATTACGGATACTTGTTTCTTCATTTACAGCTCGTTTTATCAAATCCTTTCTGTTATTGGCATGTTCCGATTTTGTTGGCAGAAACAAATCTTTTGTAAGTTCACATCCTGAAATAAAAAGGACATCAGCGTAGAACTAACCATGGGTTGCGTGAATATATAATTGGCTTCAAAATCTTGACAAGTACTTAACCTCATTAAATATAATATAATGTAAACTGTGCAACCAAACACTTGAACATGGCTCAACAGACCCCGATTATTTTGACCCAAATGACCCCATCCCCGAATTACTTTCAATATGTGAAGTAACTAAAAACCGATTGAAAATAGTTAATTTTTGAAACTAGAGCTATTAACAGTAATAACGGTGGAAGCAAAATACGGTTACTTGATGGCTGTATGAAGATATAGGTAATTTTTAAGCCAAAATCTAGATGAGCCTTGTTTTTTAGTTTTGGTGCCAAATTTGCAACGAACACGCTCACACCCAGAACGAATGCCTATTGGCGACCAAAGCAACGGGGGCTAGGTTTCCTTATCTCCCCACTTCGTCCAGTCCCTCCCGTTTGTATACTTATACGCATATTACTTGTCGAGTGCTTAATACTATAGGTGGCGCACTAGAACCCGTTGCTCAAAAGACCCCACTCTGCCCTATGTGTATAACCACA
The DNA here is from genome assembly GCA_018248815.1 of Croniades pieria auraria. Taxonomy (NCBI): domain Eukaryota; kingdom Metazoa; phylum Arthropoda; class Insecta; order Lepidoptera; family Hesperiidae; genus Croniades; species Croniades pieria. The sequence goes on from DWJK01002905.1 coordinate 13,698, forward strand.
CTGAGCGCAATCGTACTACCTAGTAGATTATCCAACTATCGGAACCTATATTAAAACTCACCGCAGTACGTAACTTTGATAGAGGTTTACAAATTCAAGGTTCATGGTTTTATTATTTATTTATTTATTTATTCTTTTTTGCAAACAATCGATTTACAAAAGGCGGACTTAATGCCTAATGGCATTC
>DWJK01002906.1:0-13884 GCA_018248815.1 Croniades pieria auraria
CAAAATTCTGGGCTAAGAGCATTTAGGGACTTGTTATAGAACGTGTTTGTCATCGACACGCTAAGAAGAAGAACAAAGTTTATTGTGACCTCAAGTCCCTCGTGGTTGGCAATAAATACATTTCTTGACTCATTTATAAAATAGCGTTGTAGTGAACATTTTTTAATATTTTAAACCCATTAAATAATAACATCGTGTTAGAATGCACTCTATCAAAATACTTTGACAGTACCGCCATCAAATATTTGTTGAATGTTTAAATACATTTTTATTACATTTGTATGTCACGTAAAGTTTCTAAATGTTTCACTAAGTAACTCAACTTCTGTCAAAAAATAATAATAATAACACTAAATAGTTAAAATTGATATAAATCAAGCGCTTTTGTGGACAATAATTCGTGTTGTCTTTTAAATCAAATCATACCCGCATGGCGGTGTTACGAATTCAGGAGTACAAACAGAACCAAAAAACATTTCAGTTACCGACCTCGAAAATCGTTGGTCGACGATCGTTACAAAATTTGAAATAATGGCACATGCGATATCAGTCCCCATCGTGCTGATGTAAGTGGTTTAAAAACTGCAAACAAAGTAAATACGCAAGTGGACGTGCGGATAAATGCTGACAGAAAAAAAAACCATTAAAAGAGGACTTTTAATTAAATGTAAAGTAAACAGAGACAGCAACCATGTAAATAATGAGCGGGGGCTGTGTGCCAGCGAGCAGTCGACAAATTATATTGGGAACAAGTAAAAGGGTAATGAAGCGGAAAATTACCTCGCTGTTCTTTTCCAAAGTTACATTGTTATTGTCAATCAAATGTTGGTGACATCGACAATATGATATTGTTGACCAAATATTGATTAATCATATCATGTTATCGATATTATTGTTATCGATATATGTATATTGTTATCGAAATATATTGTTATCGAAATTATTAAAACGTATACCGTTCACAAATAAAAATAAAAACTTAAGCTTTATTAGCAGTGTTCATTAAATTTGTTGTAAATATGTTTTTCGTTACTGAACAACAAAGATTTGATTTATGTCAGAATCATAAATGTCATCATTTCAAATTCAATACTGATAGTCAGTATATTTATTGAAGTAAGTATTGGTAAAGCAATGAAAAAATATTTTTATATGGCTAGTATGATCGCAATTTGTTAACTTACAACGAGTAGAATTTAAGTGTCCAACACTTGCCATTACATCGCAATCTCTTGCCACCTTAACGCTTAGATTGAATTACTTTGCAGACCTAAAATTCTCTCTATCAGTGACTCAAAGATCATTAAATTGGAACTAAACGAAAATTTATTTAATTTGAATTTTTCTGAACTTAAAGCCACAAATTTTATCATGTATCGTGTATAAGTATCGTGAACACGAAAAAGCAAAGAGATATAAGACTTAAATAATTATTAATCAGATTGTTTATAATGGATTTACTTAATTCGCGTTTCCGAAATTACAAAACGAACTTGTTTTAAGCATTTAGGACGTTTCCAAAACTTCGGCCGGAACAGTTACAACATTTAAATTGGTCGAATCGATAAACAGCCATCCATTCAATGAATGGTTATCTCCTATTTTGGAACGCTATCAGCTAGTTTATTCATTGGCTTAAATTGAAGGAGCGGGTTGAACAAAGTAATTAAAAAACGTACGTAACATTACGCCTGTAATCCCCGAAGAGATAGGCAGAGGAGTGTAGTACCTTCTCACGTACAACAAAGTAATTGAAAGCTATAAATAGAGTAGAGTGAATTTTAATGTAATTAAAATGTTATTCTGTAAGCTATCGAAGACAGTGAATAGCTCACTCTTCATCTATTGTTGAATACTTTTATTGTTATTGTATAAATACTTTACAACAGATTTCTTTGAATCATGATTCATTGAGGAATCCATAGATAATATGATGTCTTGATTCAATTATTTCTATTTGCAATGTGCATATAGTAATTGTATAGATAAGTATATATAATGTATTCATCAGCATTTTTTAACGAGTTATGAATCGATACCTCAGTTCTTATATCTAAAATTTAAGGCACCATATCAGACGGCGTGGCAAGTCATTTAATCTATATTATTTCATTTTACCCCAAAAGGGAATAGAGAACACAGTAACCGCATCCACTGGAAGGGGTTTTAATATGAACAATACAATTTTGCTTAATCGATAATAAAATTGTTTCAGCTAATTATAATTCGGTTTGGGCCAGACTAACTTTTTGAATAGTTTTGATATGGGCATGCGACCCGGTACAGCGTCGAAACCGTTTTCACGTTAATAGATATTCAAATTAGGCTCATTATTTTGCAGAAATCACGATAGCAAATAGTTTTAAAGTGGGTTATAACCTTTTTTATTTCCCTCCATTCGTATATAGTTGGAAAACTAAGCAGTAAAGATTGAAACTCTGCTATACTTATAGTCATAAGCAGTAAAATACAGCATATCGGTTATTAAGTATATGGTCATTATTCCACTGCAGCAGTCGTGAAAATTTCAGCATGAATACTGTTGTAAGAAGTTACATCAAAAAATTCTTTACATTCTTAATAAACCAACGAACTTAGACCAATGGCAATGGCAATGGGCTGGGCATGTCTGCTGAAGAACCGACAACCGTTGGAGTAGGCGAGTCTGGAGTGGAGACCGCGGCCCGGCAAACGTAGTGTAAGACACCCTCCGGCCCAATGGGATGACCATCTGCGAAAGGCTGCAGAAAAACGCTGGATGTGACAATGCGAGGACAGGGGCTAATGGCGCTCATTGGGCCTCCCACTACGTCCAGCAGTGGATTGAGATAGGCTGATGATGATGATGATGATATCTTCGACTAACTGCTGCTGAAACTTAAGAGCTGAGTAAACAATGCAATATATATTGTAAAGCATTTTGCGTTAATGTAACATCTCTAGCATTCCATGATTAAAAATGTAAAGGCTTAACTCACGTACGATTTTCTGACTAGATTCGGACTGAACTGAACATTTTAAATCATAAATACTCACGAAATATTTAATAGTAATCTAGCATTCCAGTATGCTTTTAATAATATTATAATAAAAGGAATAATAGTTACTATACATAGTAATTATATTATACGTATGTATTATTGCTACACTCCTCTGCCTACCCCTTCGTAGATTACGGGAGTGATGTTACATATATGATAATTACATTATATTATTTCATTATTACATTATATTCTTTTATTATTGAAATGATAGGAATAAAAGTAAAGATTACTTAAGTAAGATACTTCAGTCATTTAGAATTCAGCCTCCCACATTGGGAGTTAAATATGTGCGTAATAACACTTACTGTGAAGGTAAAGGAAAGCTACCCAAGGAAACCTGCAACCTTAAATTTCTTCGAAACGTACTCTAAGACGTGCAAAGTCCAGCAATCCTAATTTACCAAAGGTGGCAGACTATGACCTTAATGCTTCTTATCCAGAGATGGCAATAGTTTTTCAAAGCGGAATGATGAAACGGTTAGTAATGAATACTATAGCGAATATGATAATGATAATGTTGATGACGATGATAATCTTAATGACGATGATAATCTTGATGACGATAATAACAATGTTAAGTATAGTGATAATAATGATAAATGAACCCTTTAAAATCGATAACAACTCAGACGTGGAACACCTATGAATAATATTAGTTAGGTTCAGCATGAACGATTCAGCCGCATCTGTTGATGAACAACCGCTGTGGCGTATTCTAGCCACAATATAATATTTCAACTACGTAATTTGGCTGTATGGTGATTCGATTGCGCCATTGGCAGCTTATTCATTACGCAGCGTAATAAAGTTCGAAGCAGATGCGTTTACACGGCTGAGTACGCTCCAATTAATTGGGGACATTTTTTTAAGTTAATTGAACAATGAACTGGACAGTATTTTTTTGGTTTTACTTTTTCCTACATTTTATTTTACAATTTTTTTATTAACTGTAAATACGTACGTTGTTATACTTATGCAATAAGCTCTTTTTTTAATTTTGCATTGCTTAATAAAGCGCATTGCAATATTTGTATTATGAAATAAATATTTATGGGATCAGTGCATGCAGAAATATAAAACTAGTGTTCTAACAATGTTAAAGAAATCCTTAACCACTTTTTGTATGCCTTATTCTTTGCTATAGTAGTTTTAAAATATGCACAACATTCAGCCAACACGCCATAAACCTCTGTTTAAACAAATCACAACAACATTGAAGGTTTTACCATTTTTTGTCATTAAATTGTTCTTTATCATTAAATCTTTTATGAATAAAGCTTTCATTGTATCTTTCGTTTCTCACGTCATTTCTAAGGGTTGATGTGGACCATTAAAACTTGCAATATCGTCAAAGTAATTTAGAATACCCATCAATTAAAAATATAGAAAAAAAACATAAAATCTGTATACGGATACGAATGGCGACGGATACGGTTTTAATTAAGTAGCTACTTATTACAATTTTTTTTAAACGTAATTAATGTGACTGGACAATCGCTGCAAATAAACAACTAAATTTTTAACTACAATTTCAAAATAAAAAAAAAATTTAGATTTGTTTTAATAATAATTCTAAGTTTTTTCTTGGTCTATATCACGTACTAGTCCTAATTCCTATTCCTTCATTTTCAGTAACATCGATTACAACTATCTTGACCAATTAACTTAGATACCAGCTGACGGAAGAGTAGGAAGTCTTCGAAACCGGATTGCATGCAAGAAGGGATATTACACGTAGAAGAAACACATGTCTGTAAGGATAGAAGTATTTGCACTCGGTGCTCTCTGCGAACCACTCAAGAGACGTGGTGTAAAGATATAATAATACATTAACACACGGAATACACGAACCAACATTTTAATTCATTAAAGTGTCCCTGTAACCCAATACATTCCCAGGGACACTATTTATGTGAACAGCGCAGCTGACGTGACGTATACGTGACGGCTATCAACGGTCACTTAGCATATCGCAATCGCTTTTTGCCCGCGACCGACAATGTGTACGCCGCCTAAGTGCCTTGCTATTCACGAACGATTTGACGATTATTGTTTCTTGTTGTATGTATGTCCACTGTTATGATTTAGCTGTGTCAATGTTGTGTACAAATGCAATAAGGAATTTTTAAATATTAATAAAATATGGAATGAAAATATAACTGTAATTTCTCTATAATTGTAAGGAAAATGTTAGCAAAGTTTCAGTAACAATAATGTTATTATTGTGAGGTAAGTCAATAAGGTGTTTTTTATGTGAAATATAATATATTTTGCCTCGTTGGTCGAATGGATTCAAGTGCGACTACTGATGGAAAAGGCCTAATTTCGATCCCCGGATCGGGTCCTATTGGATTTTTCTAACTTGAAATTCCTAATAGTGGTTCGAATCTGAATTTGTGGCCGGTATATTGCATAGGCTCACCACCTACTCTATAGCGAAACGTAAACTTAACTGGTGAAACCTGAGAGTGATGTACTACACTCCCACGTCTCACCTTTGCTTTGCCTACATCTTCAAAGATCAGAGGGGTGATGTTACATTTTCTATTTTACAATATATTATTACTTAAATTGGATTTGAGAGTCCTTTCAATGAACGGATCCTTTTTTATTTCAATAAAAGTATTTTAATCTTAATTAAATTGCAATAGAATAAAAATACTAATAATAATAATATTACTTAGAAATAATATTATTAATTGCGTATACGCCTAATTCCTCACAATATCCAGTAAAAGTAAACGAAAACTATTAGAAAGTGCACTAAAAGTTGCTGTTTTTAAGAGATAATAAATATATTATATTTACCTTTTCTTAATAGGATTAATATTAAACTGACCCGTTAATCTATTCAGATAATGTTATAAACTCTAAGGAATTAGCGATTATCCGAAGTATTAGCCTTATTGTAATTCATTGTTACAAAAAATATGCTAAATTAAATGATGATTTATTGACAGTTATGATTTATGTCTATGTAACATGTTATTCTTTTACTGTTACACACAAAATCATGTATGGCAAAAATTGTAAACTCGACATAACATCGCGCCTGTATTTCCTCGATGAGATAGGTAGAGAAATGTAACATTTGCACTGTTCAACAGTTGTTATACGTCCCGTGTAACAGGGGGTGAGTTTATACAAATCCAGACTTTGTGCTGTTAATGGTAACTTATAGTCAGAAAAATCTAATGATACTTTACCCAACTCAGAGATCCAATTCTGGACCGTAGCCTGGATAATTTCTCACCAATCGTACTTGCAAGCACTATCTCATTCTCCCTCTTCATACTTTTATCATTCCACTGTTGGAACACAGGTCTCTCAGAACGAGAGGGTTAGCGAGACAGTCCGCCGGCGCGGGTTAGCAAATTTAGGTTTTTTTTTCATTCTGAGGGTTTCGACACAAACCTCCCCTTAAAACGTACACTTGTTAAGAGGTGTGCGCCATGGAATTGAACCCAAGAACGTGGGAGAGGCTGAATTTTAAACCACTGGGCTACCACTGCTCTGTAGTACCCATTTATAATGACGTTTTTGTTTAGTGCAAAGTCTTACTGCGAGTAGGCACCTTTATTTCGCATTCGTGACTTCTAGTTTAGCTTGTTACGTGGCAATGCTGCTTAAAATATTTTCGGTATTCTTGCGAAATATTATTTGATAGAATCTAGGAGTTCCGCGGACGACTCACACGGTATCGGGAAATATTTGTGTATATGGCATTCTGTGTGGACACTTCGTAATAAAATATACCAAAAACATTCATGTTCTTGTGTATTAAGCACTTTGTAATATTTTAGGAGAAAATGAAGTATTGATCTGTGACCGATATATGATAATAGGCTCATCACCTACTCGAATGTAGGACTTAAACGTAACTGGTGAAACGTAAGAGAGTACCCACTACACTATTCTGCCTCTACCTCTTCGGGGATTACAGCCGTAAAGTTACTTTATAAATTATTGTTGAGTGAAATATTTTAAGTTGCAGTCTAAAACTGCTTATCATTTCCTAGCGAGGAACAACATTCAAAAACAAAGTTTCTGTACTGTGAAAGTTATTTAATTCATAAAGAGAAAACAGAAAAACTGATTATGTGGGCTGGATATGGAAAGTTCGAGAACCGTTACGTCAGTCACCAATAAGAACTATTTACACAGGCGTAAATTGAACTTGATAAGCATGCGCTCTGAAGGCTATGGACGAATATGTAGTATAATCGTACAAATCTAACATTTGATAGCGTAGAGTTAATATTATTATACAGCTCGTAATAAATTATAAATCTATATAGGTAATAAAATGAAAACAAGTATGTGGCAGGTAGAGGTAACGAAATGAAAATATACAGGGCGTGAACCACGCGATGTGTTGACGTATGGCACATTAGCTTATCGGTGGCTAAAGGCCGAAAATGTTTCATATTATTTTATATGGGGGTGTAAATTTTTTTCCATATAAGGATATACTGTATAACGACTGCCTCGTTGGTCGAGTGGTTGCTAGTGCGACTGCCGATCGGTGAGTTTTGGGTTTAAACCCGGGTCGGGTCTATTGGATTTTTCTAATTTAGAATTTCTAGTAGTGACTCGGAGTCTGAATTTGTGCCCGTTGTATGGCAAAAGGCTCACCATGGGACGTATACGTAACTGGTGAAACGTGGGAGTGTATCACACTCCTCTCCCTTACGTTTTTTTTAAGTACAACAACTGCCCAGTTAGTGAAGTGGTTAGTGAAACCGACTGTTGCGCCGAGGGTCGTGGGTTTAATTCCCACCCACAATCAATATTTGTAAGCAAAAGTATTTGTTTTCTGTTCGGATGTAAAAATATCTATTTATCCATAGTCAGAGGTCTGTCTGTTAACACAAGCTCTCTGGATGCTTAGATTGACATCAGATGACCGTGTGTTGTGTTATGACCGATGTTCCAAGGAATTGTTATTAATTTTATATGTATGTAGGCCTAGCACAGCCTCTATTTTATGATTAAATGCCTTGTGTGGAGACGTCTTAAGATGTGTGGCAATATTTGTTTGTGATGTAATATGAATTCTTGATGGGTTTCATTAATTTTGTTGGGATAGTGTGATGAGGAAAATATACCCCATGAATATTAACCATATTATATTCGTGTAGACATGCAAACAGAAGCTTATTTATCGAAATGGAAATATGTTATTATTATTTTTATCATCCTCATTATCATTATCATCATCGTGAACATCATTATCAACCTTATAATTGATACACTTTTGGACAAGGCATTTCTCTTGCATCGAGATGGGTTAAGGCCATAATCTGTATGTTTCTATACATTTTTTAACTATTTATTATAGCTGGGAACCTCCATTCGTTGCTACTCAATACAACATTTGCTATTCCGATATTATTAATATGTTTTCATCCCGTTCCTTTACTCGCCACTTTTACTCGTTAGCGCTTTTTAATCAATAAAAAGGTTTTTCACAGTAGCTGCATACATTTTAATCGTTTGAAAGCTTTCCTGAAACGGAATGCGAATATAAAAAATTGGTTTGATTTTTTAAAGCATTCTTAATTACCGTTTTCATGTACGCTTTCAATAAACAAGACTAATTTATATATAAAAGTAGTACTTTTTACATTTTAAATATTGAACCCGTTGGAGTACTTGTATTGACTTTCTGGAACTTTCTACCGCCAAAAAGGTGACCGAACTTCGACTTGCAAATCTATAATCATATAATTTTTTGCAATTAATAAATAAATGATTTTTTTTTTTAAATTAAATTTGCAGTTAGAGTAATGTTGAATTAGTGAAAAGATAAAAAGAAGAAAGAAAGATACTTTTTTATTGGCAAATACTTCGGAAACTTGATATAACTTGTGACAATTCCTGACATCAACACTAGAAAATTATGTAGGTTTTTAAAATTACCTGATTCTCCTACGTAGTCTGAGAGTCGAAATAGTTGAAAGACATGAGGAATCATCGGTGATGACTAAGATTATATAAATGGGTTTTAATTTATGATTTTAAATGTAGTTCGGTCTCAAATGATTTTTTCTGTTAAAGAAATTATACATTTAAATAAGTAGTACTTACATAAGGAATGTTGTTTCAGACAATAACAATTACTGAAACCAGGTCCTTTAAAAAAACAACATTATGTATTAATAACATTATCATCGATTGGTACTTAATTTTTTATTATTTATTTCATTACCTAATTCGTGTTATCAGCAATTTACAGTCAATCAAATTTTATTCAATTCTCACTAAAGTCGCTTTAGCAGAACCCCGAAACTACACACCAGTTCTCGTGATTCGAGGCCGAAAGCTTATCCGAACGCATATATTAACGCCCGCTAAATGTACACCAACTCAGAAATGCTCACAAATGATTAGTTTGGTCAATTAAAACGAATTAGGTTAATGTGTGGCTTTTGTACACAATAGTTTTCTTTCTTTTCCGTGCGAGCGCGGCTTTACCCTTATCAGATGGCATTAATCACAACCCCCACCCCCAATTAAAAGTGCTACAATCAACCGTTTGACTGTAAGAAACTACTTTATTGGCTACTGCACTCCGCTTTGTTACGTCCATGTTTGACAGCGGTTTTTACTGCGATTGTAAACATGTTTTAGTGGTCGTGAAGCGACTTCGCGCGCATTTCCGCTACGTGTGTTTACAGCGTTCGTCGGAAAATTCGCGGGATAATTTCATGAGTTGTAATCGTTCTATGTTTTTATTTAAGATACGTGTTTAGACGAGCCTAACTGGCATTAGTGTGATCTAATAGAAATCTAAGAGAAACACGGATAACTAATGAAATACCTTATGTAGTAACACATTTCAGTAAGATAATACAATATAATTCTTCGCACTGACCACTCGTCTGAATAAACTTCAAATTAGTATTCCACATACTGTCAATAAACATTTTTTTTTATATTTAGCCTAGCAAAATGGCAGACGGGCCACCTGCTGGTAAGTGGTCACCATCGCCTATGGACACTTGCAACACCCGAAGGGTGGCCAATGCTTTGCCGGCTTTGAAGGAGAGCTCTCTTAGCGCTTTTCTTGAAAAAAACATTTTATTTACCTTTTATTACGTTGGATGTAGTCGTAGCATGGATACTTACATAAATGATATAAAAACTTACATAATCCAGTACATAAGTAACCATTTAAAATTATTTGAAGTGATAACGTCAGACCTTCTACGCGTGTTATTTAGAGTCGGCCTCCCACGTGTCAAGTGTGCGAAGTATATTTGAATGTGCGTAAGTAATTAGCTTTAGCCTTTGTAATACTTGTAATAAATATTTATAGAAAAGTAACGCAATAAAATTCAAAATATATAAATCAATTGTAAGACTACTACAAAAATAAATACGTAACATCACGCCCGTAATTCCCGAAGGGGTAAGCAGAGGAGTGTAGTAACGTCTCCCACTTTTCACCAGTTACGTTTAAGTCCCATGGAATAGACGGTGAGCCTATTGCCATACACCGGGCACAGATCCAGACTCCGAGTCACTATTAGAAATTCCAAATTAGAAAACTCCAATAGTACCCGACCCGGGATTTGAACCCAGGACCTCCCGATCGGCAGTAGCGCTTGCAACCACTCGACCAACGAGGCAGTATTCGTGTTAATGGGTTGCTACATATCTAATTAAAGTGGGGATTATTCAAAGACTAGCAATAGTGAATGCTAGTACATTATCTGTTTTTATTATTAACGTTACATATATATTAAAGTCGGAAGCTTCATTATGTAATTACTTACTGAGTGTTGTGGCTTTAGTGTCATCGGGCCTGTATTTACTTTGCCCGATTGTGTTAATGGCCATGACAGAGAAAACGTAATCCGTATTTCTTTCCAGAGCTCCGACTGTGTACGTTGTTGAATTCCTTGGCACTACATCTTCATACTTGTAGGAATCATCATATATTTTTCTGGAAATAAACATTTTGCTAGCGTTTTTTTACGTGTACATTAACATATTACCTATTGTCGTTGTTAAATTAAATACGTTCTGATGGCAGAAGCTACTGTTAAGGTTACTGGAAATTTCGAATCATTGCTTAATTTTCGAGAGTGCAAATTAAATCGTGAATGTTAAAAACCGTAAGATCTCAATGAAAAATACTATTATTTAGGTGACATAAATAGTCAAATTCATTAATACGAAGTAATTCCTTAATCTTCGTTGTAACAATAGTTCGCACTTACCGATATCTTATTCTAAACCAAGGGATCAAGCCTCCATCGAATCCCGGTGTCCATTCCAATGTCACAGAATTGTGCGTTACATTCGTGACAGTTATTGATATGATTGGATCTGAAAATATAGGTTCAATATATCTTACACTTAAGCAACGTTAATTACTGTCTGATGACGACATTTGATAAAGCCCAATATCTCAAACACAAACAAATATGATTATTGATGGGATTAGTCTCAGCGTGATAAAGTGTTTTTTGTATAATTCAAATTTAATACGAATAGAAATATGAACAAAGGGAACATGAAATATGGAGACTGAGTTTAAATAGACCACATTACATGTAAATGTGTTTTATCTTTAAAAGGTAATCAGAATCTAAATGAAAATACCCATTTGAATCGAAAGAAGATTTAAAGATTATAACGAAAATACTCGTAAAAGCCATACACGGAGATAAAAAAAGATTAAAGGGAAAATAGAAGACGTGATATTGGCGTTTTAAGTCTGTTTAAAGATAGCGTATACACAACAAATATTACGAACAAAACTAAGCAAATGCAGAAAATTAAGATGCATAAAACTAGGATTCGAAGAAAAGGGCACAAAAGAAGATACAAAGAGAGAACAAAAATGTATAGTTCCGTTATCACGGTGCCAAATGGCTGATAGCAGACCCACCTGGAGCGCTAGTGATATCTAACTTGACGGACGCCGTGCTGAAACCTAGATCGTTCCTGGCACCACATTCGTAGGGCCCATAATCGGAGGAGCTGACGTCATTGATGAGGAGAACAGAGGTGTACGTCACTGGATCAGTTTTGTGATACTCCGCGTAGTATTTCGTCGAGGTGTTGACTGGGAGTTTGGCTCCATTCTTCGACCACGTGAAGTTCGGTGCTGGTGCTGCTTTGCATCTAAATGAAAGTAAATGGTATACTGTAATAGCCATAATGTATACAATATCGGAAGGAACAATAAATTCATTGCATTTTTTAATTTTCATACTGTAATTGCGATTCAATGGGGTTTTTGGTGGAAAAGTAATTAGATGTACCAAATTAAATGGAATGCTTCGCATTAAGAGTTCCTCACGAGGACTGTATGTGTTGCGATGTGATCTCATGGTGGCGTCATTTATGTAAAATTTATAAACTAATAAAACGAGTAACATCAGTAAAACTTTTTAGACTTCTGACTTAATATATAAAGTATTATACCTGTAAATTTTTAGTATATACTTATTAGTGTATTTATATATTATAACTATGATATTAGGCGATCATTAGATGAACTGTACCGAATTCAACACCATCGGGTTATGAGGTGGAATTACTAATTACTAAACTATCATTTATCTATATTACGTAAACGACGTAAATAATTTTCAATTGCAAGGAAATTATAATAAAATTAAAAGCAGCCCAAAACCAATAGCTGTCCAAATATCGCGAAAACTGTTTATTATTCAGCACTATAGAAATGTAAAATTCAGTGTTGCATAAGCCGTGCAGTCAAAACTGTTTAGTTTGACAACTGTAGTGATTAAAGTTCATTTAATCAGCTGTTTACCGCTTTTAGATAATGTTGTTAGGTTTTAGCGCTTGGGACATTTCGAATTGAAATTTGTTTGATAATTGGCATTACGGTTACAACTGGGTGAATAATTTACAAATTGTTGGATTGACGTCATATCAAAATTGATATTTCGCCGATGACCATTCGGCAAAAGGTTAGCTTGTCTGTTAATCTCTAATCAGTCGAGTGGCCGTTATTAAAAAATTCTTCGGGGTTGCATATTCCATAAGTGACAAAAGCTACTTTTGTCACTTCTGGCTACCTAGAGCCGGATGGACTTATCCTTATTGTATTACCAATAGCCTAACATTTAGGTATTTACTTATTACCAATAGCCTTACTTGGTCACTGTAATCCACATGTTTATATATTCGGTGTCAGATAACACTACTGCTTGAGATAATTCAGATATGTGGCTTACTCCTCAAGATTAAATCCTAAGGCCAAAGAATTAAGTAAGTAATCAGACATGCGGTAAGGCGATCGTATGTCTGATTACTACGACCTTCAAACGGGATTACAGTATTACTAGAATTGCGAGTATTCGTCCTGCAGATGAAATCCAGGGAAGAGGTTCCACTAACACTATCTGACAGGTAACATTCAAGTACATTGGTGGATCTTTTGGGTGGTCTCGAACACACGTCACGTAACTTGCCTACTGCCGTATCCCTCATCAGTCAGTACTCCATTGGGGTACACTTTAAATCACCCCTATTGTGACGTAAATTGTTCCATTTCACATTTTAAAGAGTTTTCAAAGCTTTCACGTTGAAAGCACCCTCCTACATACTCTCCCCTTGCATTTCACCCATGTTTATTAACCTAATTAATGACTTGCCGATTTTCGTCACTTTTTGATCTGGTTTTTCGAAAAATATGTCATTTCCTTTGTGACGTTGCAGTTTTCAACATGCACTGAGCTTGTGTGTAAGCAGTGCTTTAAGTAGCACACCACCATCGAAAATATTTATGCTATTCTATAGTCATATTATGAATAAAGTATTCCGGCTAACAAGTACAAACGTCAGCAAACGTACG
>DWJK01002907.1:0-13882 GCA_018248815.1 Croniades pieria auraria
TGGAATACGTGGTGAGTTTATTGCCATACACCGGGCTCAGATCTAGACTCCGAGTCACTACTAGAAATTCTAAATTAAAAATATCCAATAGTACCCGACCTGGAATTTGAACCCAGGGCCACCCGAACGGCAGTTGCGTTTTCAGACCAACAAGGCAGTTAAATGATACTGATGATCATAATGATGTTGATGGTGGTGGTTATGATGACAATGGTAATGATGATGATAGTAACCATGATAATGATGATAAATAGTTACTAACCGTTGATTAATGAAGTATTATTGCAATTTTAGGTCGAAGCGTTCATGGGCTGGATCGAGAAAACACTGTACGATGACGACGAAGACCATGTCAAATACATCCACGGACATCTGAAACCACCGAGACGGACCACCAACAGACACTGACTTTACTGAGGACCAATCATCTATGCATACATATGTACCATAGAAAGTTTCTTTATTTAGTATACTTAAGTACATTGTTATTGTTATATCAACACGCCAGGATCTTTACGTGAAAGCCAGAGTTCACCAAGTGTCACATATCTCTATTCTTACTGAACTGATTCTCTTCATACATACACGCCGCTTAAGTACATTTATTTCTAGAATAGTCTGTTGATTTAGTCGTCTGGGATCTTTGTTGTTGACTCAAAGGTTGTGGACAAGATTCTTCTAAGGCATGTGAAGTATTTACACCTCATTATCATCAACATCGACCAGTTTCAGTCCGCAGCTACACACACATAAGCCCCCCTTGAGCAGGGTTTTTGACCATCCGCAAACTAGGCATACCTAGTTAAGATCTGGCAGATCGCAGAACACAGCTTTCGCACCGCCTACCTGTATAATGTACACACCACTTACGCTCGAAGTATAAATATATGTAGGTAAGTATTCAAATATACCTAAATATTCCCTACTCTATTTTAAAACTTGTAGAGTATACAAAATGTATACACAATATAATAAGGAATGCATACCTTCGCGTGAAAGTTTATTTCTCTGGAACTTTAAAAATTTACTACTTACTGTACGTGTAACAAATAAAACTATAAATTTATTTAAATGTTTCTTTATTCTTATGAAAATTATTAGTGTAAAAATTTACATCACAAAAATTATCCCGTAAATATTATAAATTATTCAATTAAAGTAATTAAAATATAATTAAAGACAACTTTACATTTTTACAAATATATTGTAGTATCACAGTATTCAGTCGTAAGATGGCAAAAAAATCCTAATGATATACAAAAAAACAATTCTCTTTATAAATATTACTTGCTCGGTTTGTGCCTTTTCAAGGCTACTACTGCACCGATTTTGGTGAAAATTTCATCTGAATATAGCTTAACCTTTGCAACGTTTTTAAAAATATGTATCTAGAAAATGCTTACATTTACGGCCTCTCGAAGTCACATGAGAAAGTTAAAATAAAATGAAATTGGACTTCGAACATTCAAATTTGCAAACAAACGAATGTCATGATTTATATTGTATATGTACGAACACACAAAATATTTAATGCCTTATAAATATATCGAGCTATGTAATATGTAACGAAAATATCAATAATATTAAAAAAAACAAAAATCCGTGAATTTCGAAACCCCTTATTTGTAACGGACAGATAAGTAAGAAGATATTTTCGTAACGTTACCCAGAAACGTCAGGTTTTGTTTCTTACATGACAAAAACCCTTTAGCCGCTAAACATTGACACCTCACTCCGCTTAGCACATCTTAAAATAACTCCTCTCAATACATCTCAACACAAATCCCCCAATCATGATATTCTCGGAAGAAATAGACCCCAGCCATTATGCGTGTTCTTAGACAAGACTTTTACTAACTAACCTAGATACCATATTTATAGTTTTAGGAACTTAGCAATACATATTTTAATCCATATTCCGAACATTCTCGAAAACTATTCAATGACATTTATACATTTTTAAAGATATGCACTGCACCTAACATTTTCATTTAAAAATTAGCTAAAGCAAGTTATTACTGGTAATCAAGCATTTTAATCTGTAAAGTAATAATAATTGCTAATAATAGTTGTTAAATAAATAATAATATCACTATCATCTTTACCACTATCTTATACATACATAAATGTTTCTCTGTTTCCACATTAAAGTCATTATATCCATTTTGTTGACATTTTGTATGGATGATAAATAGCCATTTTCAGAACATTTTTTACTTAATCAGTCCTTAAAAAAGAAAAAATAAGGGATGACAGACAATATTCAACTTAAGATTTTCTCGCAAACGCAGTCTCGGTAAATGACCGTCATGCCTGACATACCAAACTGTTATTTAATTATGAAAATAGCACAACAACTATCATATTGTTAGATCTTTATATGTATATGAACAAAAAAGCGAGGCTAACAGAGAATAATTCATCACGAATTACAACACGCAGAAATCGAAGAAATCAGAGCAAGTGCCTAGTTAATTTCTGCGAGTTATGTGTAATTAACCGTGAGAGATATTAACGAAAATGTAGTTTAAACTATCTACCAATAATATTACTGTGCATATTATGGAGACATACACCTGATGAGACACCATGAGATTTAAACATTACGATTAACACAAAGAGTACATAAATTCACTTGTTTTCGAAAATGTTAGAAATCATTTCATTGTAACAAATGGTATACCTGCTATAATTCTTAACATTATTTTTACCACGACTTTATGTACCATTATTTTAACAAAAAGGTGCTTTTTGAAACCTTAACAATGTTGGCCTTTTTGTAGTTAAATAATAAAAAGATTACAGCTAAATAACTTCAACAAACACGACACTAAAAGTCATAACACGAATTGAAAAAAAAATGTTAAATTTAGAAAATAATTTCAAATAAAAATATTTAAAGGTGTCTTTTGACACTTTCCGTAGAAATAATGTTAAATAGCATATTTGAAAAAATTACCACGCACTCTTTAGCATTTTTTTTCAATACAAATTTACCATACGAACTAGATCTGGTAACACATCATCCATGTAAATAAATATACATTATTTGATTAACACAATGCCTGTAAATATTACCTGCCAATAGCATTTTTTTTTTATAAAAATTCCATTTTTATACTGAAAATTTACACTGGTCAGTACATGGCTTTATATAGAAAACATAAATACTTAAAGCCAAGACTCTATCAAACATTTTCACTTAACTTACAAAAAAAAGCACACAAAATTGTGTGCTTTTTTGTAAGTTAGTTACTGTAAGTTTGAATAAAAGCATTTTTTCATCTTCTGGCAAGTACTTTAAATCACAATAGGAGTTTAAGGAAAATTATATGCATTATGTACTCTACATCATTTCCAAAATATAAATGGACACAATAAATATTAAAACTCTCAATCTTATCCAGACATAATCGAAGAATTCTTGAACATTGTCACTGGAAATATAATCAGTGGCTTCAGACAGGACTATACCAGTTTTATTCTCATTCTCAAAATTGTATTGACTTTCAAACTCTTTGCTGTAATCTCTGCTGAAGAAACCGAAACGTAGTAAATTTTGTGTTTCATATAACTTAGCACTTACGAGTTTTTGATTATATGTAGAGTCTTCATTGATGATGAAGTTTTTGTTTCCCACAATAGTTTCTACAGTAGTTTGTATGATGGGAAAATCTACAGATTCCTTGGTCAAATTAGCAGACACGGAGAGCTCTTCGAATAATATATTTGTTGTATTTTTATTGCTGTAAAAAAACAGTCATATAATTATTTATTAAACCTGGTAAAGAGGTAAACAGGCGACCCGATGGTAAGTAGTCACTGTCGGCTATGGACATGTACAAAACCGGTGGCGCCAACATTTAAATACGATTAATATTATAATTATATTTTAATTGAAAAGCCTGGCAAATACGAAAACTGTTAATTATTGTTTTTAACAATGTATTCAGCTTGACCAGTATTAAGCTAATAAAATTACCAAAACTAAATCAACTCCGTAACTAACGAGTAAAAACAGCTAGGCAGCGACGGAGACTACAATCTGTAGGACCTCCTGCAGGACCTCGGAGAGATCTAATAGTCTAACTTTGCCGAAAAAACTCACGTGAGTTAAGCCGGCGCATATTTAATGTAATAAAACACTCACCTCGCGAAACAACTCCGTTTGTACAAGCCGGCGCACGCCACGAGCGAGCAAGTCTTCACGGCGGCCCCGCCTCCAGCTGCCAGCCCGTAACTCGCCTCCGTGGGGTTCCCTGAAAGATTTCATGTAGCTATTATTATTAGTGTCAGTAGAGTCTTGTGAAAAATGATGTTCCTTCCATTTAGGCGATAGTGTTATCATCTATGCGACGGTGCTGCCATCTGTTCAAGAACAATAGTATTGGTACCCTCAACACAGGAAGTTAGAGTCAGGATGATAGCACTAAAAGAAGAGTCACATGGTGCATGACTTATGTCTGACAAGATCTAACAAGATCTGACAAGTGTACAAATTTATGGACAAAACAGTAGTTGGATATCAAGAAGATATATATATAGCGGTGTACAATACTTGTATAATTATAAGAATTTTACAATAATCAATTTTTAAAAAAGTAATGCCCTTGTTAGACTTATGGACATCATAATTGATTACCAATAATGAGGAGGAAATAATAAATGTCTTTAAAAATGTTTACTTAGGAAGTTACATGAAACAGGAAAAATATTAGCAAAACAGTGACAAAAGTAAAAAAGTAGAAAAGGCTACCTACAGTAATTGATAATCAATTAATGAATCATAAATCAAACTTACCAATAAACCTAGTCTTCAAGTGAAAGTCGCAGCAGAACTCGCCGTGGCAAACTGTTTCCTGATAGCCGCGAATACTGGCTTCAATATCTAGGGGCTTTATTATGTACTGACTTAGGTCTTCGCCAGGGAAGTTGGACAATTTTGTAGGCCCGTTGAGATACACCGCCGGATGTTCTGGGACAGAAGATTTGAGAGAATTTATTATTAATGATTCATATAAAATTTGTAAATATCATCAGTTCTAAAAACATGAAAATAGTTTAACTCTAAAGGGAAGTATTATAAAAATCGAAAATTAAAAAAATGTACATGCTGATAGCAATAAAATTGAAAAATGAGACAGATTATTGCTGGAAAAATGAATTTAAAGCTGGAATCCGTAAAGTATTTTTTTATTTTCTATAAAATTAGGAAATGTATAATTATAAACGTACATTGACAATTAACTTAACGAACCATGGCAAAGAAAGAAATTTTCAAGTAAAAATTAATATTTACATTCAAATTCGACTAGAATTATTTTGTACTGAGATTTGCTGACCTCACTAACTGGATAAGAATTCTACATATTTTAGGCAATTAAGAAGCACTTACCTTCACCACCAGCTTTATCAAGTTCGGCTACAACTATTCTGCCGCTTCCAGTCTTCAAACCGGCCTTGCCTGCGTAGATACCTTTGCTCGAAACCAAGTTCGCGTTGGTGACGTATGACCAGGATGGAGAGACATGGTTTGCTGGAAGGACAGATATACTATATACTTTGTAAAGACAAAACGAAGGTAAATATGTATGGTATTGTCCAAATGAATTGTAATGAATTTATAAGAGAAATGTATTAAATTTTGTTTTACTTTTGTGTACTTCGCGTCACACTATTGATCTTAGTCTTCCACGCGGAAGATCTAGGGTTGACACGTTCGTCTTTATGTCTACGTTTATTGAAGTATATATTACTGACTAAGGCTATGAAGAAAAACAGGAAAACCACGCCAATACGTGTTTTCTTTGATGTTCTCTAAAGTGTATGAATTCTATTACCATTAATTTAGCTAGACCATGAATGAAGTCTTCTCAGTCAAAGAGAAGACTTGTGTTCAATAGGAGAATATTATAGGTCAGTCGCTACTTTAAGCCCTTAATGGGACCGATACCTTAGTTCCGGAATTAACATAGCTGAATGTCATCAGGTACTAGAACTAGTACAATGCTGGAACTCTTACCGGTCAAAAATGGAACATTCGTAGATGGCTTTCCGGTTAGCACGAAATTTTTTATTCCCTTATATTTCTCAGGGTTTTGGATAACCAAATCTTCTTCCATCAAAAGACCGAACGTGACGCCGAAGTCAGTGGTGAACGGTCCAGAATTTGTGGTCGTGATGTTACAGCGAGCTGAACCACGCTGAGGCTTTCTGTAACTGGATTATAAAACGATGTTACTTGTTACTGTTTTAATCAAAAAAAGCTGCATATCATCTGATGATCAGAAAGCAAGTATGACATCATCACTGTCCATACCTGTTCATGGTTGTTGAAAGTAAAATAAAGTAGTAACTTAAGGAAGTTTACTTTATACTTGTCTAGGGCAACAAAAAACAATTTCAGAATTACTAGATGATCGTATAAGAGGGTCTCATTGTGAAGATTTACTTTTAGTACGTCATATTCGGTTCGTAGAAGAAAAGGACTGCCTTTTTGGTCGATTGGTTGCAAGAACGATTACTAAGCCTGCAGTCTTGATTTCGAAACCTGGTTCGAGTAATATTTGGTTTTTCTGACTCGAAATTCCTAATAATAGATTGGAGGTTGGATTTGAACTCGGTGTATCACAATAGGCTCATCCGCTATTCCCCTATAAGTCGTATATAATACATGGAAGGGTACTAAGCTCCTCTGCCTACCTCTTCAGGAAACTACAACCGTCACTACTCTTTATAAGTGTCCACTATCGTAAAACCGGTCTACTTACACAGATATTACTGATCCATCTCTATCAAATACTAGATTGTTCCTAATAATCTCGACCGTTTCCTGGCAACGAATCTTCTCGAAGAGATGCGCAACAACATATAAACGTGCACTTTTCGCAGCGTCCGAGATAGTTTTAACTATCTGTAAAATACATACATGATTAGTTTCAGCCTTTTCAACCTTTTACCTCAGAATGTCTTTAAGAATGGCAATGTAATTTTCCTATACAGGAATAAATTTAGAAATGATTTGACGAATTACCAATTAATTGGACTCAATTACCAGTAGAAATAAAATAGCGTAATATAATTTCGGTGCTAAAATTAATATTTAAATGACGGTTCTATCTTGAACCGCAATTTTATGAAAAAACGAAGTATCTTAAATTAAACCTGCGACGTCAATAGTATAGTAAAAATAAGCTATTTTTAACAACAAATATTAACTCGATAATAAATACACTAATCGCCAAATTCCAACAAACCTGATCATATTTATCAACGCTGCAAATTTCCTGAAGATCTTGAGCGTGTGGCAGTTCAGGGAACGGAAGCACCAAAATATTGGCGTCCTGAAAATAGGACAATATTAAATACAAACACTTATGGCACTGTACATGAAACATCGAATTTAAACAAAGTTATATAATAATATTCTTCTTCTTCTCTTAGTGCCTCTCCAACTAGTGAAGGTCAGCAGTTAGCTCCGCATATTTCCTTCGGTCCTGCGCTAAGCTGAAAAGTTCAGCGTCATTTGAGACCTTTACCCACTCTCGGATGTTACTTAGCCACGATTTCCTCCTACGTTCAACTTACCTCTTTCCTGCCACCCTAATATTATTAACATCATTTAAATAACAACGGCTAAAAGATATTGCCGTGTTGGTTCCAAACTTAACATTTAATATTGATTTTTTATAGAATATTTCTGTATTTGTTACCCAATCTATTGCTCTAGAGAATCTATGTTCTTCTCTAGAAATCGACGTTTATACTTCAATTTTGACCAAAAGTGGATTTTGACGCCTTTGACATTACATGAATCAGTTAGATATATAGTTTATATACAATGTTCTGAAATCAAAGTATGGTTTTGTTCTTACCATTTTAGACGCTTCGTAGATCAGTGGGGCATACATGTCGATAGTAACGTCAACCATAGAAACATCAACATTGGCGGCCTTGTAGGTGTCCTGGAAATAAGCGCAGAGAACAATCAGATAAACAATGGGAATTTAGCTGAATGGATGTCGTCTAGCATGTACTCCATATCTATATATGATATATTTACATAATATGTAAGACCTCAGGAGGACTGAAGAATTATAGAATTATTTGATTTTCATCATCATTAAAAAAATAAGTTATTAACCTGTTATTTAAAAATGATTAAAAAATGATAATCGTTTGTAAAATCTCTTTAAATACTCAATATTTTATACCAATGTTTTCAATAAGCAAAAAAGTCGATTGTTAGCTCAATAAAAGGCAATAAGAAAAACAGTTCGATTGAATCGTACGATGTTACGATCTCATGACGTCACGTCGTACGATTGATTATCGTTATTAGATAAATGTACTGGCGTCTATTTCTATTCCTGTCACATCAACGCTATCTTAGAAGAACTGATTTGAATTTGGAATATGGGCTAGCTGACAACAACCGATTTGCTTCTTGTCAGAATTTGGGTTCATTTATAGACACGCCGACTGTCAGCGATGAGTATGTCAGTAAAAACATTTTGAAGTAAAATGTTGCCAAGACGAGTGCACACGACTTGCACTGTAAAAAAGTTACTTCGTAAACTATACACTCTAGTTAAAATGTGTGGCTTCGCCGTTTTAATGCACAAAGTAGAAGATATTTGTGTTATGTATGGTGTAACGATATTATTTTTGATGAGCCATAGAATTAGGGTAAAAACATCGAGGCAGGCACTATTCTGTTATAAATTAGTAATTTAATATTACTTGAAATATTGTAAATTTTAAATTGATTGTAAGAAATTAGTATTAAAGTTACTTCTTCCTCTTTTTCAGATATTTTAACCGCTCTATATAAAATGGGATATGAAATTATATATAAAAAATATTATTTATAAAAATTCGTTTCTCCTTAAAGAGGCCATTCAGATGCCGTTAACTTTTACGACGTCGACAACCCTTTGCATCGGAATTATTATGGAAATGGGGACAAAGTCGCGGACGCCCTGTAATTTATGCTATGAACGAATACTGGTTAATAAAATCTATGATTTCGTAAACCTATATTCGTTCGCGATAACCTATATATTCATGACCCTTGTAGCATTCCACTGTGGGACGCGGGTTTTCTCTCGGAATGGAAAGGGTTAAGGTCATTGACCACCACGTTGACCAAGTTCAGGTTGGCTTCTTCAGACATCGTAGAGAACATTACGGAGAACTCTAAGGTACGCGGGTTTCCACGGGTTGTTTTTCATCACTATTACAGCAAGTGATGTTTATCTTAATCAAGTGATGTTTAGGCGCGCGCCAGGATTCGAACCCTTGACCTCAGAGAGACTGAATTGTAAGCCACCATGTTATCATTGCGATTTAACCTTTTAGCTTGTTATATTTCTTTTATTCGACGTATCTAGGATTACCAATAATGTTTACTACGACAGCTTTATAAAAAATTCCACCAGCCTATCGGAATACGCTGATATTGCATTTAAAGACAATAGTAAAAACAACATCGCGGTGCGCTGACCGAACCACGCGAGACTCACGTGTACAACTATCTCGTTCCCGCGCGTGACAATATTAAATCATAGAAGATTTATCTACTGACTGTCACTTCCCAATTTTTCGAAGGGACAGTGTCGGAACACGCGTAGCTTGCGTGTTACAGTTCTCTTTCACACTCGAACATTTGTCGGTGTTGTTATCTTCCGTCTCTGTCCAGCAATCCCAATTTGGAGGGAACGCATGGCAGCCTGTCACGTAGGCAGACGCCTGTACTTTTCTTTGTTTATGTTTTGTTAGTCAGCTGTTGTCAGCGTGAAATGAAATTGTGTCATGATGCATGTAATATATTAATAAATAAACAATATTCATCCGCATTTCGAATTTTGATTTTCGTATGTTTATGCTATACGTAAATAACCACGAATGCACTTAGCATTACCTTATTAACGAGCAAAATATTTCACATGTCTCAATGCAATTACAAATTGTTTAGGCTATGATTGTCTATCTCTATCTATTGAACGGTCTATCTCTATCTATTTCTGCCGTAAAGCAGCAACGTCCCGAAATATTTTATCAATTTTGAAAATATGGCGGATCTAAATGACAACTTTATTCAATTATAATTTAAATTAGGGTATTATCTTAGAACATAATTTTTTTTAAAAAAGCTTTGCAGTTATTTCAAAATAATTCATTTTTAAATCATGGCTGCTTATAATTACAAAGACAGAAGATATCTATTTTAATTCACTTTCCATTGAATGATACATGAATTTGCTTCAAACAAATCCCGGGTTCAACTCAGAAAAATTAACTTTGAATACAGGCGAATATGATATTTAGTAAGTTTTATATGCAAAAAAAAACTCGAGCATTCCTTTTTCAAAATAAAAAAAATTCAAAAATTAACCGTTGATATAGACCTTTTTATCGCCCACTACAATATAATTTGGATATTTCGATGCACCTGAAACGGCTGTAACGCCGTCTCGTTCTAACGCAAGGGTTAAAAAATGGCTCTCGCACCCCCAATAGTAAATTGTCTACGTGCTCAACAGTCACGTACACACTATAAAAATCACAAATACCATTACAAAATGAATTTGCATTAAAAAACTGCATGCTTAGGACATTCTAGTATGTAACATAGGGTTGCCAAACGCACTATAATATATATTACTTCGAAACTCCATACTGTACTATATTAAAAATATGTATAATACCCAAAAACTATATGCTTATGTAATAATTATTGTTTTTTGGTATCATTGAAAGTAATAACAGAACAATCACACACTTTTTAATCTCTTGTTATTTGTTACAAAGGCACTAAACACTACTTATTGCAGGCAAAAAAGTTGAAAAGATTAAAGCTGTATCATTTAATAAATGATGAAAAAAATAAAATATAAGGTATTTTAGAAAAGGAATAAATAACTATAATATATTAAGCCGTTTTTATTTTTACACGCAAAACTATATTTTATTTACAGCTTATCCCGGAATATTAAATCATCAGAAGTAGTTTTGACAACCCTAATATCATTTTCTTACTAGTATCTAATACTCTTAACATGGCCCCATTACATAGCATTCATTACCTTCAAACATTCGTAACCACGTCAGACCAACGTCAGGACCCGCAGAGGATACCCAGTCATTTCTAAAATTGTATATCAGCTCGACTACTCAAAGCTATTTTATGTAGCTACATATATCTTTGAGAGCAAGAATCTTCTCTCAGACCATAAAGCAAAACGCCATAGTGTTCAAGCGTTCATTGGCAAAGTGCATGAAACTTAGAAAAAAATATGGAAAACTTTAACACGTTCTATTATCATCTCGCGATGTTCTCTTTAACCTATTTCTCTCAAAAGCCAGCAAACTTTATATACTCAAAGGTGTTTAGTAAGGATGTAAAGTAACCTTGCATAGAAAAAATGGAAAATTTTCATATCTGTGGAAAGTCAACATTTAAATCTTAGCTATATGTATCAACATACCTATAACGCAGACCACAACCCAATATATTAGCTACTTACAGAAAATTATAATTCTCATATTTACTGTAAAAATTGCATTAAAAACTCAGTTGTCTATATTGACAACCCTACTTGTAACTAGTCTTGAACTTAACAGTAACTGTATTCCGAATAATTAAAAATGCCCAAAGCGTTATACGTTTTAATATGTATTCATGAAGCATTTGTATATTGAACTTTATACATACATATGTAATTTGTGGATTAACAACAAAAAATAACACAAATAAACTAATCATACTTAAAAAATTTATAAAATCAATTTTCACACTCAAGTGGGGGAAAGAGGAGGAAAAATATATTATTTTACGATTTGCAACTGTCCCTGTAGGCTTTGTATTTAATAAAATTAATTTAAAGTCTGCCTATTCCTAGCGTCGTTGGATACACGTCAAGTTATTTGGTCGAGGTCGAGTGATTTAGAAGAGGTAGGCAGAGGAGTGTAGTACACTCCCAAATTTCACCAGTTATGTTTACATCCCATGGAATGAGTGGTGAACCTATTGCTATACACTGGGCACAGATCCAGACTACGAGTCCCTACTACAAATTCTAAATTCGAAAAATCCAATAGAACCCGACCCGGGATTTGAACCTAGGACCTCCCGGTCGGCAGTCGCGCCTGCAACCACTCGACCAGCGAAGCAGTCATAAATACTAACTTTAATTATTTAATAAAAACTCTTATCTTAATTACTTGTTTCATTGTCAACGGTCATTTAAAATAAGACTATAGATGTTACAACACACCTTAGTTAGATATTAGTTTTCTGGACGAATATAATATTCAATCCAACACTACATTTATATACTAGTACAATGAATACATATTAATATCAATCTAACTTTTATTTACTTAAATTACTTAACTTTTTTTGCAATCACTAAGCATCAAGTGCAAAAAAACTTATTTTGTTTTAAAATGTTGCGCTATGCGATAAAACCACGACCAAAAACATCGTAAAATACTGCATATTATCTTCATTTTCATTACTGTCTCACATTTGTAGCACCTTAACGTTATTCCGATTTTTAAATTTTAACCAATTTTTTGTGACGAGTGTGACCGTGTCACAGTATCATTCTACGTACCTATAAAGGATTTCCTGGATCGCGTCCAAATTTCACGTCAACAAAATTGAAAATTCTTCCGCGTACTATCGTAATGTACAAGGAGGTGGGTACTTTGTGTTCATATCTTCAAAATAAGGAAATATCCTCTCATAAAGAATTTGCTGGCTTTTGTCGAGTCATATTTTGCGGAAAACATTGACCGGGGGCATTATTATGATGTCTGTTTTTTGTTATTAATTTTTTAACTGTTACCAATTTATTTGTCCAAAATTTTATGGAAGGATTTTTTTTCGTTAATTTTTAAAAAATATATTTATTGAAAACTTGAGTAAACAAAATATTCATCATAACATTTTTGACCTTTCATATATTTGATCACCTTCTAGGTTCAATGGTCACTTTTGAATTTTAATCTCTACAAATGCCGGTAAGAATAAAAAAAATAATAAGATTAATAATAAGGTACAAAAAAATAAACAGCTTTGTTAACATACGAAAATTTACAAGATATTATTTATTCTACTCACCGCATTGCACGATGCAAAGAGGCACAGGCAACAAATCACCAGTTTGTGTGAACGATTCATATTTACTTTAATAATACTACTGGCACAGATATGAACGCTAGACACGACCTAACCGCGCGAACTACAGCGCAAGAATAACGTAAATAGTAAGTTCGCCTTCGCTTGTCTCGCTCGATGCGTTTGCCTCGCGTTCGAAAAAAAATCTCGCTCAGCTGTTGTTTGGAGTTTTGGAGGGAGCCGTATTCGAAGCTAATGTCGTACAATACGAACGCTTAAAAATTTTTAAAGATGAATAGCCTTACACTCTTATGGTGTATTTTGGTAATTTCAAAGTCGAATTTAATTATATCCCATTATTAATTTTTAAGGTTAATAAAGAACAGGATTAAGTCCTTGTGCCATGAATATTGCGCTCAGTATGTTTACAGAATGACTAATATATGACGCAAAATAACAAATAATATTATTCTAATTCCAATGATAATATTGCGATGTTTTCGCGTAAACAAGATCAATTTATGAATAAAATTTAACCTGTGGCTTTTCACATAGTTATTCAAAAAGTATAGGGTTTTACAATAGGAACGGGTTGATTTTGACAGCTCGTCGCGGCCATATTGTTTCTTTTACTTCTGTCAAAATATCGTCTTCTAATCAGTGACTAAAGACAAATCACCATGGCAAGTTACAGCGTCGAGCAGCACGTGCAAATGATAAAACTTTATTATCAAAATGGGTGTTCTCTAGTAGCAA
>DWJK01002908.1:0-13878 GCA_018248815.1 Croniades pieria auraria
TATCCAGACTCCGAGTCACTACTAGAAATTCTAAATTAGAAAAATCCAATAGTACCCGACCCGGGGTTTGTGCCCAGAACTTCTCGATCGGCAACTGCACTTGCAACCACTCGACCAAAGAGGCAGTCAAAAAAGTTTTAACTAACTTTTGGAAATAGCAATGTCATTGTGACTAAAATAGTTATCTCTAGTCTAGAACATTCCACATCACATAGCGTGGCCACAATCTTTACTTCTTTAGGTAATATATAGAAACCCTACCCGAAATACATGATGTACATACATATGTTGAAAACACCTTGCATGAGAAATAGAAGAATTGTTATTTATAAGAATTGTTCTTCTTTAAAATGTAGAAGCCTTGAGGTGGTAGCTTTAAGTTATAACTTTGTGTAGGTATTGTACTTACGATTCTATAATATGGCATGTTCACTGCATGTGTGGAATAACGGCGCTTATGTGGTTAGCGGGGGTATGTTTCGGGTTCGATCCCGGGGGAGATACCGCGACAGCTGGCAGGAGCAGGTGCGCCCGAAATGGCTCGCGAACCGCCCGACAGGCTCTGTGACCTTTTTTAAGCCCTTTTTTACCTGACTGGTTTTTCTCAAATATAGCAGTAGAATTATAAGTAGGTAAGTATGTTCCTTCGTACACGCTAGTTATGACGCAATTCACAGCGTTATTAAAATAAACAGAGTGTACAAAAACCGTTGTTACAAACGGTCGGCGGCGCGCGGCACATTTGTGGGAATCGCGAATAATCTGCAACAGCGAGCAGCCCTCCCTCGTGCACGCCACCGGCGGCCAGTCACGCCACGAGAGCGCGCCCGCTAGCCCGCTCCCTCACTACCTACTCAATATTACAATTCTAAACCGCGCTCCTTCTCCTTTCCAGAACAAAGTGGAGTACTACGTGAAATGGAAAGGGTGGAAGCCGAAGCACAACACTTGGGAGCCAGAGGAGAACATTCTCGATCCGAGGCTTATCCAGAGCTTCGAGCGCGGCGAGGAGCTAAGGCGACAAGGCCGCAAACGCGAACGAGAGCATTCTCCCATCGAGCGCGCCCGAAGCGGCTCCGAAGAGCGACACCCCGTGGCCGGGAAACGCAAGGCGGAGGTTCTGTCCAGGGAATCTGGCAAGATCGGTGTCACCATAACGATGAGCCCGCCAGCCAAGCGACACGACTCTACAAAGCTGAATGGGTCGCGAACGCCGCACGTACAGCCGCCACCGCCGCCCGCCGCTCCGCCCGGCGGAGCACCCGCACCCGCCTCCCCTGCCGCCGAAGCCGCTGCACCCAAAACTGGACCGAGAAGAGCACCGCACTCTCCCGAAGAAGCGGATGCCCATACCCCGCCCGAACGCGAGAGACGCACGGACACTCAACCAACGGCGGCGACGCCCGCGGAGCCCAAAGGAGCTCGCCCGCCCCCACCTGCGCCTCAACCAGAGGACGACGATTCGTGGGGCGAAGCCCCCACTGTACTGCCGGCGCCCACGCCGTCATTGCCGGCGGCGCCGCGCCGCGGTGCTGCCTACTGGATGGCCCGCTCGCCCGTCGCCGACCAGATCTTCATCACCGACGTCACCGTCAACTTGCAAACGGTCACCATAAGAGAGTGCCGCACCGAAAAGGGTTTCTTTAGATCGCGCGAACCCCGGCCGCTCGACGTCACGTAAGGGGCACGTGAGCGCGACTGCGACAGACACCTGTCCTGGACATGTACATATATGTAGGTAGCTAGTATTTATTTGGACGTCGCGTTGTAATGATGAGGCGTCAATGAATCGACAGATGAACCTCGGTACCTTGAATATGTAGGCCTAATCGATTTGTATGGTTGTACTTGTTATGGACCGTGAAATTGTAGGTAATCGTATGTGACCACCATTTTATACACGAGTAGGCAGATTATTGTCAATTGTTAAAAATAGATTGTCTATCACTTGTTGAATATTGATAATGCCGACCCGACCGGCTGTACCTCCAGTGGACACTTATCCTAATTAACATACATTTACATTAAATTTTAAATTAGGCTTAAAAGAAGGCTTGGGAGCGATTTTTTATAATTCTAGCAAAAGGTAAATAGCAGCTTTTATAACGGTTTACCATTATGTTGAGCAGCAACGATTTTTAATATTTGCATTGAATAATATTTGTATTATACATAATGTCCATCAATCAATAATTATAGCATAGATTATCTCGTAATTTTTATAAAATGATATTACTACCATAAACAATTTGAATCTCTTCCTAATGTCAGGTTGACAGTAATATTGTGAGATTCACATCTGGCAACACTGTTTCATCGTCTGATGAATTCGTTTACATTTTGTTTTATTTTTGTTATTGTTATTTATGTAGACTTATTTTTTAATGTTCCGCTATTATCATTTATGATTATTAATATAAGTTATTTATAAACATGATTGTGCGATTTTTTTTTAAGTTATGGACAAAGTCTACGCAATTGGGAATATAACCTGGATGATTTATATTTTTCCTTGATTCTACCAATACTTGCTATTAATAAACCCTATTTTAATGACGCTGTTTAGTTTTATCTCGGTGGCTTGTCGAACGCAACATCAATTTTATTTCTTGTCACCGTCATCATGTCATCTTCACACTATATGTCTCTGTATGTCATTTGGATAACATTATTGAATATTGCTGTTCGCAGTCAATGAATAATAAAGATATTTTTATCCGACAAACTGTAAGCATTAATATACATAGTTCTCTTTCTTAAAGCTATGGAAAACAGCTGACCACGCACGACTTCTCATACTAGACATAAAAACAAGTAAGAAATAGAAATTGACATGCTTAGGACAATTTAGTCAACACGTGTTTTAATTATTCAATGTAGTCATATAGAATATATTATTTAATATAAAAATAAGTATACGTTTACATATAATATTTTCTTATTATACGGTAGGCTAGGATTTCGCCGAATTGTGTCCTAGATGATGCTTAGAAAAAGCCTATTCATCCTTGCTTTAAAGATTACGTGTTTCGGGATGGTCCGACTAGTTTCGGACCTGCACGAGGTCCTTCCTCATGAGTTCCCGCCGCTTGCAGCGAGGTCGCGACGGAGACTAGTGTACCATTGATGTTCGTTCGACAATCTTTAGCAACTGTTGGTTTATTTAATGAACTGATTGTGTTTTTTGATGCAGGTTTGCGAATAAGTTTTTCGGTAGGAGTATTCGAACGCTAGCGTTGTGTTCCTTGTCTCTTATTGTTACATTTTGGTTCCTCCTATCAGTAGAGAATACGTAGTGGTAATGTTTAATGCATTTTTATTGAAACGGTTTTTTGTATATATTGTAAATAATTGTATTATTTTAAGTATAGACAGCACTTGTTTTATAATGTGATAGCCTCTCACATTGTAGTCTGTAAATAAATGAGAATGAATTAGAAATAGTTTTTTTTTTTACTCCAAACCCTTACCTAAGTAATTGTACATAACATGACACTTAATTGAGGTTAAGTTAATGGTTTTTTAATTTAAATGATTTAGTGGTTTTTTTACTGAAACAAAATAAAAAACTTGTCTGATCTTGCTGTTCATAATCTTTTTTATACTCCAATATAAAAACGTAATATCACGCCTGTGTTTCCCTGAAGAGGTAGGCGAAACAGTGTAGATATACTCTCACGATGCCAGTAATTCCCACGCTGAACGGGCGTGGCGGGAGCGGGTTGGTGATCGCTCAAGATGGCTTCCCTCACCGCCTGTGCTGTTGTCCTTCAGCGCCCAGATAATCTTGTACTCAGCCGGTCGCCAAAGTCTCGTTAGCTCTGCACCAGAATACACCACGTGCAGGTGAGATTGCCGTGGGCTAATAGGGCGGAACTTGGAACGCCATATATCTCAAATTTTGAATAAAGTTGCATACTTTTAACGTTAGTGACAACTAAGCTGTTCTTTTCATTTTCTGTATTATTTCAATAATATTACATGCTCTTAATATATCATTCAAATCGAGTTCGCTGGTTCGCTTCACTATGTTTAATTTATAGCTACAATACCCAGATGTTGATAAGAATGTAACTTAATTTGAACAGACTGATATATTCACCTACTTTCCAATTATCATTCGACAAATGTAAGTTTAGTGTTGCAAATTCCCAATGAAAACATTCAAGTCGCAAACAATTTATTTTAAAGTAAAAGAAGTACTTACGAGAACATATAAAAATTTTGTCAGCCTAATATAGCTATCGCTAGATGGCGCTGTTCACTAAAAGTTTCAACAAGAATAAACGCAGGCGAGTGTATTTAAATCCTTACTTATACTAAATGTACTATGCACAAAAGTATAAAATATATTGATTGAGTAAACAACAATTTTAGAAATATACATCTTATGAAGGTAACATTATAATTTTTTTATGATATATTTATAGTGTAGCAACCCTTGAAAGTTCAGTTTAGCAAACGATCTAACGATCGGTCGGCGAATGTTATTTTGCCTGTGCTAGAAATCCGCTGTTTACGTTTGAGTTCCATCGATTCCGCTAACAAGTCGTGCGATGGAGTGGTCGAAAGAGAAGACTCTGAGATTGATCGAGTTGTTGCAAGTGAACGCGACTTTATGGAACCCGTCATTGTGTGATACGCGAAGAGATAAACAAAAACGTAAAGAAGAATTGCGTTTAATATCGGAACGTTTGAGAATTTCTGTGTCTGATACTACAAAGAAACTACAGCATTTAAGAACGCAGTATAACAGGGAATCAGCGAGAGAAGCTAGGGCTAACGCTGAACACCCTAACTATTGTTATGTTAGTAATTGGTACGCGTATGATTATTTACACTTCATGAAGGACTCAAGCAAACCTTACAGAGTGTTTCACACGGTAAGTTAATTCAATATGAAACTTTTGTTTACCAAATAAACAGATTAAATATGTTATAATGATCTCTATGTAGTACAGAAATCCTTACGTATTAATCTACGTATTACGTTCAATTTCGTAAACAATAAAGTAGACCGAATTATATCGTATTGTGCTTAATTATACTACAAAGTGTACTCTTGTAAAACTGAAAATTTACCTGATTCCAGGATGGAAACGCTGAAGTGAATAGTTCAGTGAATTCAAATGAAGCCACGACATCTACTGATAGCAAAGTCCCAAATGTTTCCCCACAACACAAAGTTCCTCGGACCGAAATATTTTCAGACTACAAACCTGAAATTATATACCCAACAACACCATCCAGCAGAGATGAGTTTGCAGTGTTCGGGGAATATATAGCAAACGAGCTACGATCCTTAAAAGGAGAAAAAAACTTGTTAATTGCAAAGAAAAAGATACAGGATGTGATTTTTGATGTCAAAATGGGAATGATCAATGAACCTCGGGAACAGAGCTCCACTTGTACAGTCTATACTCACACTTCTCAACCACACAATGCAACATCAATACACACTGGGAAACTGTTCAGTGCACCTGTAATGAGCACTATATCCAACATAGACCAGTTGAACAACACCCATACTCCACCAACATCAGGTATCAGTGAAATCATTATCAATGGAGCATGCCACTATACAAATTTTAAGGTTGACACCCAATAGCAGTGTCAGCCACTTCCTGCTTTGGAAGTGGATAAACCAGAGAGATTCATTGTTACTAACCGAATATTTAAGAGTAAATTGTGCTTTTATGGGAAAAATGTATTACCATAAAATTTATAGTCAAACTTATAATACTCATTTGTGTAGCACTTATAGCTTAGTGTTGGATAATGTTTTATACTATAAGTTGAGAACTTATTAGTTTATTTGCAACTTTTGGGTGACATAACGATTAAATACTCCACCCATAAAGTTTTTAAGAGTCCATGCAAAATAAAAACACACAGCTATATAAGGTTATACACTTCGGTAAAACAATGTGTAACTTTTTGTGTTTATCTGTACAATCTAACTTTTTGTGTTTATCTGTACAATCAGCTTTTATGATATAGTACAATATTCTATTGTATTTTTTATTGTTTGTTTCTTGTATTGTTCCAGTGCTCTCTAATATTATTTAGATACGAAAATGGATCATCATAAAAATTCTCATTTAGTCATTTGAACCATCACTCAGGCTACTTATATATTTTAGTAGGTATGTATTAGTTTTCATATACCTACATTTATATTTACAAGTACAAAAAATATTCCACTACATATGTATACTTACAGTAAAATGAACAAGACATATTGTTTTCATGTTATTGTTATTAAATAATTACCAATTGTTGGTAAGCAGTCGGTCCATTAGTGTGATGGTCCTATATAGTTATAGTTTTCCCAGTCACTTACCTATTCAAACATTACCTGTTCATACTTTGATGATATATACAATATTACTTTAAATAGCTATGAATGGGAATAATTTTTCACATAAATATTATAGAATTTCATATTTCTCAACCTTATTGGACAAATTATTTGTTAACAAATATAAATAAACAAGTCAAATATTGCTCATGTGAGTGCCATTGATACAAAAGTTTAATCATAATGAAACATGATATCATACATGTCATGAATACTCATATCTTTAAGTGTTGTCTATTCCACTAGTATGTAAGATGTTTTAAAGAAATCTAGTCATATTATGAAGATACATTAATGTACATGTAAATTTTTATTATATAATTTAAAGTTTAGTATCTGCTAGATTAAGAATAATATTTTTTCACCTAGAATATTATTATAAAAATATTATTATGCTAGCAAGTGCCAAAAACATTTTTGTGTAAGGGGTATCCATACAAATATAACCAAATTGCCTATAAGTTCCACAACAAATGTTGACTTTTTATTTTGATACCCCGCTTGAATGGTAATTAATAAACTGAATTAAAAAATTATAACCGATATCTCAATATATAAGTCTATGTTTTATAATTTTTTGTTCTTATTCATATTTTAATGTTTCATAATATAAATTATGCAAAAAATTATACCTACCCTTCCAGTTGATATCCACGCTTTGTATCAGGAGTAAAAAATTTTTGCTAGCAAATCACTTCATTTGTTTAAAATGTGTATACTATGATAAAAGCATTATGTATTGTATAAATATTGCTCCAATTATTTTAAAGTACTACTTGATCTCATGTTAACATTTTGAAAATTATTTAAAAGACTTCAATCGTACATAATAGAAATGACATTAAAAAGACAAAAATAAATTGTCAATTCTGAAAAAGTTTGTTTTTTTATCCCATTCATTTTTAAATTTTAAATATTGAATACATAAGAAGATATTTATTATTCAGCTCTCTTTACTTACCCGGTATGAGACCTCGTTATCGTTATAATAATTTTTATTGTGATTAGCTTTTAAAAGTCACTAAATTTGACGATTCCAACCTTACATATAAATAAAAATTAATTTTGCTTTAGTATACTCATATGTACCTACATTAAAAGTTTTGTTTGCGAAATAACACTACAGGACGCGAGCGATAATACATGGAGAATTATATATATTAGGGCACCCTCACAGTCAGCTTTTAGTTCGTGATATTTAGTGAAGTACTTCGCAAAATTAATTAATTTTATCGTAGTTTTAATATAAGATTCAAACTCAACTTCCAACATGCTCGCTTAGAAATTTTCGTAACATGTTTTTCAGTATCACTATTTATATCAAGAATTTTGATATCATCTCTTCCTTAAGTTCACAGGGTATACTTTGTGGTTATCATGTTTAAAGAATGTTCTGATTTCGTACATTTTTGTGTCTATCTATTTACCATTTTAATATGTCCCTCCAACTGATATCCGAAAACAAAGTATACTTTAGAAATATAATGTTGCATTTATAGGTAATTATATTAAAAACCTGCTTAATATGACAGATACTCTTACTCACCGTCAGACTTCTGTTTATACCTAACCGAAGAAGATTATCATACGACAATTTAAAAGCCGTATCGTAATTATTAGGCAATGTACTTATATGACGGCATATTAAAGTTCCATAATTAAATATAAATTCGATACTATTTACGTTACAATAGTAAAATTTAAATTAATACAATATGTATGTTGTTGACAATGTATGTTGACGAGTAGTTTCTTGCGCCACTTGCTCCCTAAGTCAAAACAACTTATCAAAACAATACGGATTTTCAAAAGAAATCCTTTGAGAACAAATTATGAATCACCGCATTTTGATTTAACAAATAGTTAGGGTCGTTTTATGTAATGAAATAGGTCGATCGAACCTATTTATTTGCTCGTTGAAATAGATATTAAAAATAAAGGTTTGTTACCGGGTTTTTAATAGGGTTTAATCAAGGCGATAACTGCAATGCCAAGTGTAAGGACGAAAGTATAAAAAATTAGCTAATATTATAACTTGTCAGTGTAAACCTATCTTTATGTTATTATCGTACGTAGGTTGTTATACAAAACACAACACATGTTATTCAGTATCAATCGTATCGCTACTAGTTTTGACCCATGTTTCGTTCATACCTCATCGTGTATTTAGTGTTGTTTTTTGATCTCCAAGTTAAATGTAAGTACACCTAATAGTAAAAATATTTATAAATATTTAATCTATAAATAATATTCATTTATTTGAAACTGTTATCATCCTCTTAGAAGTGTAAAAAAGAACTACACTACAATCGCACATTTTAAACTTTTATTCTTAGTTACAAGGATAATGTAACTAAGTACTTTTATTTACTAATAAAGTTAGTTAAATAATTATTTGCATACAGTTAATTAATCCTATTGTGTAGTGTTATTGTGCAAGTAACTACATATAAATTATGCCTATAAACATATCCGTTTTGATTGCTAATAAAATATTGGAAGGAAGGCAAATAAAAGTTAAGACTCCATCCTATCCAATAATATGGCACAAATATTTATGCAGTCATCAGTTTGGCTATGTCAATTGAAATTCGATTCGTAGATTATAACTTTAATGTGCCGAAGCGAAGTAAATCGTTTATAATGATGCCATTTACAATTCTCAAAAGTGTAACTAAGTAATCAAGTTTCTTATTAGTAATAGACGAAAGAAATGAATCACTTTTTGTTGGACGAATAATCGGTGCTGGTTCATTTATTTCTAAATCGTAAAACCATCATCTTAACGAATTAGTTATTATAAGACTGATACCCATAAAGTAATAAATGGTGCCATTTCATATCTACTAAAATAATTGTGTAAAAAAAGGCTAATGACCGATCATCAAAGAAGAGTTTCTAGGCAGAGAAGCAATAAAAAAATTCAAATGTCATTATCGGTGTTTTCAATGTTTTGGCGGTGAACTGAATTTATGTAAATAGCTTATCTACTAACTTAGTAATTTATCTTATAATAAATATTTGCAGATAATGAAAGTGCTCATTCTGCTATGTTTCGTGGCTATATCCGGCGCTGCTAAAATACGTAAACATAATGCTCGGCACAAGACCCTTGAAGCATATAAGGATAATGAGAATGCTATTCTAGACGAAGCTATTGGTAACGAGATCTTGAATGAAAATATTACTGAACTACCTACAGTATCTAAGAGATATGCGGCAAAATGGGAAGATCTAGATACAAGGCCGTTGCCCGAATGGTATGACCGTGCAAAATTGGGCATCTTTCTTCACTGGGGAATATATTCTGTGCCAGGCTTTGATTCTGAATGGTTCTGGATTAATTGGAAGGGTAATGATATGTTAAAGTCCCTTACAAGATGAATTACGTGTTAGTTTACGTACAGTTAGCATAGGTTTTCTGTGTTTGTGTTTTGTGTCTTTGAGACAAATTCTACTTAGGCATTCCCTCCAAACACATTAAATAATGATTTTGATTAATTGCTGAAAATATATTCCGCCAATTAATTAAAATAAAAATTCACTACTGCATTTCTGATCTGTAGATGGTAACAAAAAAATTGGGAATTTTATGAACAAAAGTTACCCACCCGGGTTTTCATATCAAGAATTTGCTCCTATGTTCAAAGCAGAGTTCTTTGATGCTAATGCCTGGGCAGAGCTGTTTTATAAAGCTGGTGCTAAGTAAGTAAAATTGATATATTTATATGGGTTACTTATTTGAATTATTTTTATTAATCAGAATGATTTATTACTCTACATGATGTATGTATTAACAATTATTGTTTATTTTGCAGGTATGTTATCCTCACAAGCAAGCATCATGAAGGTTTCACAATGTTCCCCTCAAAACGTTCATTTAGCTGGAATTCTGTTGAAGTTGGTCCAAAACGAGATATAGTTGGGGAACTATCTGAAGCAGTGCGATATAAAGACATGAAATTTGGAGTGTACCATTCCCTATATGAATGGTTTAATCCTATATATTTGGAAGATAAAAAAGCACTATTTCTCACACACAACTATCCTCAGACCAAAGTGTGGCCCGACATAAAACAATTGGTAAATGATTACAAGCCATCAGTGATATGGTCAGATGGAGACTGGGAGGCATTTGATGCTTATTGGAACTCAACAGATCTAATTGCTTGGCTGTACAATGATAGTCCAGTAAAGGATGAAATTGTTGTAAATGACCGATGGGGTATTGGAATACCATGTCACCATGGTGATTTCTACAATTGTGCAGACAGGTACAATCCTGGTAAGACTTAATAATATGGACTTTATAATACAATTAGGCATTAGCCTCATGCGAAAAATGCATGGCATAAAGAATCCCTTACAGTTAAACATTTTGTTACTCTCAAAACCTACAAGTTTATGGAGTAGGAATTAACATGGTTTAGTGGTCAAGACTAGTTTTAGACCATCGACCAGAATTTTTAATTATCAGCCTTAAAGAGTTAAATATTAAACATGTATTACTTATGATCATGTCTAAAGCAGGTCCTCAACATTCAAACTAAAGATAAAATAACATTTTATACAAACATAAAAATCATTATCACAGGAAAACTTCAAAGCCACAAATGGGAGAACGCATTCACTGTTGATTCCAAATCATGGGGCTACCGACGAAACATGCAGTTGAATGAAATACTGAGTATCACTCAATTAATTAAGGAAGTCGTATCAACAGTTAGCTGCGGGGGTAAGCTGTTATAAATAAAAATAGTGTAATAATTCTAATATTGAAATATCTTTCATACTTTGTTTTCTTCCAATGGAGAGGGATTATTTATACCTGGCCTACTATTTCATCTATTTCTTCTACTGTGCACTAGCCTTAAGTATTTTTAATCTTATTTGAAAGGTGTCATATAAAAATATTAAAAGTTTAAATTTGAAATCGGTCCTCAGAGATTTCAGCATCCGAAATCATTTGTTAGGCTGCAAATAACAACATGTACAGGTGGTGTGCATGTCTCTTATTATTGATATAATATTGAGATATTTAAATTCAGTACATTTCAGGCAATGTGCTAATCAACATAGGTCCTACAAAAGAAGGAACGATTGCTCCCATATTCCAAGAACGGCTACTGACTTTGGGCATGTGGCTGTCTATCAATGGAGAAGCTATATACGACACATCACCTTGGTTCTACCAGAATGACTCCAAAAACCCTGATGTTTGGTATACCTGCACCAAATCCCAGTATGATGGCTTGAAACCTACTGCTGTTCCGAGTAAAGATGACAATATTACAGCTATATATGCCATTATGTTAAGATGGCCGGTAGATGATGTGTTGCAGTTGGAAGACATAGCTAAATATATACACAGCGGCAGATACCTAGTGGAACTGCTGGGCAATAATGGAACCCACTTAGATGTAAGTTAAAATGGGATTGATAATGGGATATTTAAATGTCTGCAAAGGTCTGCACAAAGTGAATCATAGTATGATACTTTCTTTATATAATTAGACGTAACATCACGCCTGTAATCCCCGAAAGGGTAGGCCGGATCCAGACTCCGAGTCCCTACTAGAAATTCTAAATTAGAAAATTCCAATAGTACCCGACCCGGGATTTGAACCCGGGACATCCCGTTCGGCAGCCGCGTTTGCAACCACTCAACCAACGAGGCAGTCATTCATGACGTATTAAATTTTTGTCTAAGTATGTAGTGGGAAGGGTAGTCAGTGGGAAGACCTATTGTAAATTGTTATAAAACGCAGTACCACATATTGTCTATGCCGATATTTCTTGAGTTTCGAGTTAATGATAAACAGTGTACTCAAAAATGACATATTTTGCGTTTTAAAAACTTGTCTGTCAATTGAAATTTTGTTTCAGTGGAAAATAAACAAAGGTGTTGCCAACATTCACCTCCCAAATAGAAATACTGCTGCGTCCAGACATGCGTGGGCTTTGAAGTTTACTCGGAAATAAAATTACATTATTATTATTAAAATATCATACATTTATTTCCTTTTGTTTTTTTTTCCTTTTGTTCATTACAATAGTTTTCACAAATGAGGTATTACGACTAGCAATGAGAACTTAAAATCAAAATTTATCATAAGTATAAGAGGTTTTGAAGTTAACATATATGTAATAATTTTATTTTTCAGTACTTTAAGTGGGGTTTCTGTCGTTTCTTTTGTATCAAGTTTTCAATAACAGAATTTTTAGACACTTAATTTTTCATACGTAATTTTTACTAAAGATTTTGTCGTGCCTACTATCCAATACACAGTTGTCATATTGTCAACAGCTACGATCTAAATCTTCAAAAAATAATACAGAACGATTGCCTTATGACTAGACATCATTATACATACATACATGTATTTTAAACTAGCGATTCGCTCCGGCTTCGCACGGGTGCAACGCTGATATTAAATATACTACAGAATGTCTTTATATACAACGTTCTCAACTTTTTTGTCATTAGACAATACAAACATGTTTTCTTTAGAGATAACTCTTGAAAAAGCAACATATAATTGGCCACGTGAAAAACACTCGACGCTCAAACATCCCTGCATTTTAAATCTGTAATATCTTCGAAAATATTCATTTAAATTACATGCTGCAAAGGCCATATCTATATTAAAAGCACAATGTATTTAAGATTCGAAAAATTCGGTAAGAACATTCGGAAGGCCCAGAAGCGGAAGGCGTGGCACCGATTAGGGGAGGCCTAAATCGTCACCGTCATCGTGGGCCTATGCCCAACAGCGAACATCTAGAGGCTGACGAAGACGATGATCATGTATTCAAAAGTTGAGGTACATACATAGGTAGATACATGTTTTCATAATATGCGGCAGTGAGCACGAATCGTTATTAAAAACTCGACCCGATATTATTCTTGCTAGTTACTTTCAAAGTCCAAGCGTATTGAGACTTGACTGTAGACTTATCCGGTAGTTTTATAATAATTTGTTCCGTTGAAAACGTCCACTGCAACAAAAAATATGACAATAATTATCATTGTAATACTCAATTGTTTGTTCAAATTAGTTTTGAATGCTTATATCTATTTTAAAATCGTGATAAATCCTAGTAACACCAGGGCGCGAAAACTCGCAAAGTGAACTTAGCAACTATTAAAATTGCCATTTGCCACTCATAGAGAGAACGTTAAACGTTAAGCAGTTTTAATCAGTTAAAATAATAAAAAAGGTCAGAACAACGGAAAGACTGACCTAGTTATAACGAAAACGTTATAATACGACGACTACGACTAGTTATAACGACTAAGATCGTTAATTTTATGTCTGTATTCCGAGGTGGGCGTAAATAGTAGGGTTGCTGAGGATTCCTCTACCCCTTCCTCATAATGCGGAAGTTACGGAATATTTTGGGTTCCTCAACCGTTACCGCATCCTCATAAAGAAAAATAAAAAAATCCTCTTCCGCTATCGCTTCCTCAACATTTAAGAGGAATTTATGAGGATGTATGTTACTGAACTCCTCCT
>DWJK01002909.1:0-13875 GCA_018248815.1 Croniades pieria auraria
TTAACCCTCTCAATATGAGAGGAGACCCATATTCCAACAGTGGAATGCTAATGGGTCGATTATTATTTTTTTATTTTATTTTATTGTTTATAATTTCATATTGTACCAAGATACGGCTCTATTCTATCTGCCGAGATATTTTCGTAAGTGACCGAGCAGATTTTCGCAATTTATGGCGTTCATGGTGATGAAGATGTCAAGATA
Organism: Croniades pieria auraria; assembly: GCA_018248815.1. Classification (NCBI taxonomy): domain Eukaryota; kingdom Metazoa; phylum Arthropoda; class Insecta; order Lepidoptera; family Hesperiidae; genus Croniades; species Croniades pieria. The sequence continues at coordinate 205 of DWJK01002909.1, forward strand.
AACAAGGACAAAAAGCAAAGTAACGTAACAACTGCACTTGGTTCAATTGTTTTTAATAAAGTATATTTATCTTTGAAAACAAACTGCACCGTTCAAAACAATATATTACGGACTCAACCAGTCACTCCCCGTAAGAACGTTAGTGGATCTACAGAGATGTTTTTTGTAAATTTTAAATTTTGAGCAGTGTTATTGTAAAACTAATTTTAGCCAATTGTGATTAAAGATATAATCAGTATCATTGCAAGCTACTAAACCATTATCCTTGTGCAGTATAGATACATTATGCTTTACGATCTTACATACATACATATATATATAATGTTTTTATTTCAGTAACACTCTGCCTCGTTAGTCCGATGGTTGCGAGCGCGACTGCTGATCGAGGAGTCCTGGTTTCGATTTTTAGGTCGAGGACTACCGAGTTTCTTTAACTTAGATTTCTGGCAGTAGGCCGGAGTCTGAATTTGTAATCGGTGTATAACAATAAGTACTATACTTCTTTGCCTGCCCGTTCGGGTAATACAGGCGCGATGATAAAAAACTCTAATAACTGATTTATAAATATTTTTATCTTCACTTAACAGCTTAATTATTTGCCGCGGATAAAAGATATCTATGACGACTTGAAAAGTAAATTTGATGAATGATACCAACACCTTATCTCTGATATAAAGCCTAAGGATGATATTTTTATATCATCTACGTTCTATAACAAAGATGTCTCATTGGACTCGCCAAAGATATCTCATTGGACTTGCCTTTATTTTAATTCGAAATAACTAGGTTCATATTCAACCGCTTCATTAGATATTAAATCATTATTTGCTAAAGGGAATTGGACAATTGTTTCATGTTGGGAAACCAGTAGCTGTAGAAGGCGGTTCTTAAAATACACCATGACTAGTATAAAATGCTATTTGGCAATAACTATAAGAAGTAAATAATTAAATAGAGATACTAAGTAAGATTAAGCATAATGAATTTAACTTAAATTTCTGCACTTTAAAATATACTTAACTCTTTCACACAAGTTTAAATCTAGACTTGAATAAACAGGACGAAATATGTTGAGATGAACATGATTCCCTCTTCCAACTTGATTTTTATCAAGCATTTTGAATCAATGCATTTTCAAAATTTATTAAAGACATACAGGAACACAGTGTTGCGATATTTATAGGTAAATTTTGACATTTCATATACTGGGTCTAATTTGTACCAGCTTCCAACGACTATGTAATTTATTGAACACGACCATTGATCATCTACCACTCCACTTCACATGTACACACATTCTACATTCTCAAAAGTACAGAATTTTCCATCGTCCTATTCCAAATCTGAACATAATCCAGTAAACCGTCTAGGAGTTTTACTACAGTGCCAATATTTACACAGGCTATAGCAACATCCAATTTTTAGAAGTCTGTACTAAATCTGCGCCTGATTAAAGAACGATAAATACTTTAAACTTAGTTTAAACTCGTTAGTTTGTCCTGATAGGAAAAAATCAAGATGTTCAAAAATTCCATCTCGAGGTGGTAGGTCAAATAGGTCGAGGTGGTAGTCAATAGTAAAGTGGAATTAGAATGACCTGGAGCGGTTCAATTATGACATCTATTGAATTTCACCTCCGATGGATAAAAACAAACGTATTTCCTATCAGCCAGGCGTTCCAGACTTTAACAGAAGAAGAAGAGATACTCAGCAAGCTTTAAAGATAGTTAGACATTTCCTAAACGTGACAGAAATGTCCAAGAGTCCAAGAGCTAAGTCTGTTGTTAGCAATTAAAGCGATGATAATAAAATAAACAAAATAACGTAAAAAAGTTAATTAAACGTACACGACTTTAATTAGGTCCTTAATTTATGTAGATTGCAGTTAGTGATAATGCTAATAGACAACAAATATGTTTAGTAAGTGAAAAAGTTCACAACAAAAGTCAATTAATGCGTAAACATTAAACGAAAGTAATATCTCTATAAAGATAGCGATATGTAATATTACTAAATATCTTTATATTCGCCTGATAGATATCTATGATTGATATCCACTATCTAGTGTAATAAGTATACAGGTGCAATACACCTTTATCGGTAAATACGAGATTATCTAATAGAGATTGCAACACGAGTGAAATAATAAACAGAGTGATATCATCGACATGTTCCGACAACCCTACGGCGCCGGAACGGACGCCAGCTCGTCTGTCCGTGCGTGTGCTCGCGGCATTCCTACATCACACTTGCCAGTATTTTAACTCGAAATAACTAGCTTCATATTCAACCGCTTCATTAAATATTTTAACGTAAATTTCGTCATTTAATAATAGTTACCGTAACCTTTATACTTATACGTACCCAGCGCAGTGTGCGTCCTAAACATAATACTTAATACATCTTTTGCAACTCATCTAAATTTAAAAATTTTAAAGTACTAATAAAACCAATTTAATGACCAGCGCTCACGGTTATACGCAATGCGAGAGGAACAAAATTCTTTGCGTAACAATTACTGAGGGGTAGTGCATAATCCCGAAGCGGGTGTGGGTACGGGCGAGACGGCGAGCGGCGCGAGGGCCACCCCGGGTGGACGCGGCTCAGCCACCCTGACCAGCAGCAGCCGCGTCCGCCACCGCGCGAAAGTGAAAATTTCCTAGGCACTTTCTCCCCACCCGACGCGGCGGTCGCATCGCCCCGCCCCTCGCTGCACCCCCGCGCCCCCTTGGTCCCTCGCCGCGCGCCGCAAGGTCAGCCCCGCGTGCAGGCGGGTGGCGCGGCGGCGGCGCGGCGACGCGCTGCGCTCTTGAAATTTCGCTTTCGTTCACTCGCGGTTATTAGTCGGCCGCGCGCGCTCCGGCAAGCATGTGTCTTATGTGACGCGCTCCGGTACTTAGCGGCGGCACGTTCGATTTCGTTTGCGAGTCGATCGTGGTGCGCCATGGCCCCGCGACGGCAGGGCGCCACTGGCGAACGCGAAGCGGAAGACGCCCACGGGTGCTGCGTGCCCGGCGAGTGCCTTCGGCCCCGGGAACCCGTGCGCGTTGAGGACGCAGTCCGCGTGCTATGCAACAATGACACGTGCGCCGCCGGCCGGTACATGCACCGAGAGTGCTTCGAGCAATGGGAGGCCGGGGTGCTCGCTTATCTCAAATCCTGCGGTAGAGCGCGCTCGTGGTCCGAACGACAGCGACATCAAAATCTTTGGACGAAGAAGGGCTACGACTTGGCATTCAAGGCTTGCGGTTGCCGTTGCGGACGGGGCCATCTCAAGAAAGACTTAGATTGGGCCCCACCTGGAGCGGCTATTCGAGCAGATGAGGAGAAAAAACGTCGCAGGCGAGCACGATCGGGTCGCACCCCGGCGGCAGTTGATGTCCGCACCAGAGCTTTCAGCCTCTCGAGCTCCGGCTCTTGTTCCCCACCATCTGCGCCGTCGGAGCCGTCGACCAGTCCCACTCATGCTCCACCCCAGACCATGACACCAGCCAAGAGACACTCCAAAACCGAAATCGTTTCCGATAGGATCAGGTGAGCATTTCTGAGGAATTAATTGTTTACTAATTTATTTGCATTTTGTGTGATATAAGTATCAATCTCTCATATTAAGCACTGTTGTTTCTATTAAGTACGTCGGCGATTGTGTTTGTCACCAGTAGCATGAATAATGGAAAAGGTGTAAGCAGACGAGTTCGAATTAGAATTCAAATAAGTATGTTAAAATTCACGCTATTTATGTGAAATAGTTACAATATAGTTTTATATCGTTAAAGCAAATTTTTTGTGTCGCTGTTGAATCGCTTGACGGTGCTAAACATTTAAGATACCTACATTGACTTTTGAGGACATCAGCGAGCAGGGTTTGCCTGCAACTTATGTATTCAATGCGTTTCTCGCCGGTTGTTTATATCGTATCAAATAGCGAGTCCACATAGTTGGCGCGAAACTGGTTGTGGGCCTGGAGCCGGCTAGTTTCGTTTGAGAACCGGCTGCCCCGCGACTCGCGTGCATTCAATTCAGAGATAGTTTGCTGTCTGTTTCATGTAAGTAACACCTAATTTAATGCAATTAAATAGCAGTCGTTCTGGCCGATTGCAACAAGCAAAAAACTTTTATCCCTAGGACCAGATAGGTAAGTAAAGTAATAAATCTTAGCTTTAAGTCGTGTAGTGCCCAAAATGAATATTTATAACACGAAGCAAGAACTAATGTACGAACTTTTTGTTGAGCGCAAAATGTTATTATTTATAGGTAATCAAGCAAGAAGTATGTTTAATTAATGAATTAATTAATGTTTAGCCAATTCCGTTTTGTCCGAGTATTGCATTTGTATTCTATTCGGTATTAAAAGGTTTTTTTGCTAATCTATGATCTACTTCGTACGCATTAAGTAAACGAAATAACTGATTTGATCGTTTCGTATATGACATTTTCGCAACCATTATAATATTACCAAGTTGAATATGATAAGCTTAAATATATTTTACAACCTTATTGTAAATATGACAATCTTTTCATGAATGAATTAAGATTGCAATCTCCAGTCTCTGACTACAATTCGCTCAATTCTGTTGTAATATTGGTTTATATGTGCGTTTTTGTGTAGGAGTACCCTGAATATAATCTTCAAATACAAAGTGGGTAAGTTCAGACAATTATAGAAACTATAGTAACTGGTATGTTGATAGGTAGATTTGTCATGAAACGGTACTGTTATAAATGTTAACTGTGTTCCGCTAATATCAATGGCTTTAAATTACCTAAATTATAAAAAAAGGCACTCGCCATTTGCTGACTTCCAAATTAGTTGTATAATTTTAAATTAAATGTAATGTAATGTTTTGATAATTTATCATCGGTTTGTGAGCAACCATTAAATTAAAGTTTTAGTTACTAACTTTTGTTTTTATCTGTTTTATACTATCTATGAAATAAATCATACTTTTATTTCTTCTAAGTTAAAATAACTTAGTGTCCCAAAATATTTGCAAACAAATTCACATTGCATTATTGTCCAAGACTGGCAAATTCATGCTTGATGCACCACGATGCACCAATTTTGATTGTGATATCTGTTCGGTTGGGATTTTCGAAATAACGAAGTTTCCGAAACATTATCAACTGTTAATAGGAACCAAGATTAATTATGTCTTATTGATATATTAGTAGGAAAGTTCTAGATAGTTGATAAAACGTGCTTTGTCCACTTAACTCCCAGGCCCGGTGTGTTCAGCGCTAACAGGAATCTTATAAGAAGGTACTATAACCCTTTATTGCCCCACATTGCTAAGCTTAAGACAATATAAATAAGACTGTATTATCCATATAGGAGTCTTTTTTGTTTTTTATTATATCGTGTTTTGTCCCAACGCCTAGTAGGTAACAATTGTAGTTCTTTGCCAAAATGTATGGTGAAGAAGCGTGGTAGAATAAAAACGTCTTCAGTGTTGTATGAAAAGCAATTATTAGCAAATTTGGAGTATAAGTCACATTTTTTCTTAATACTAGATATTATTCATTACATTATACGCTCCAAATATATAATCTCAAAAGCTGTGGTTTCACAATATTTCTCTTAAGGGTACTGAATATATCAATCGAAATCACTGTCCTGATTACGGGCGAATAGCATGCGTTTTTAGTACCGTATATATCAGACTTTAGGCAACTCATTTGAATACTGAACAAACAACATCGCAAATGGCTTAAGTTAATACCCATAATTACAATACACACATACCTACAAACTTTGCTAGCGTTCGCAAAACATTCCGCTTTAATAGCGGGATAAATTAATTATATTTGCGAATATTTTTGATGTATGCTCCTAATTAAAACACAAAATAAAATATTTTGTTGTACTGGGTAATTGCCCACAGAGTTTTGACAAGTAATGCTATTTTGACAGATGTCATTTTTTTATGTCACATATTTGTGCCATTACAGCATAAAATACTAATAATACTAGTTACTAGTAATAACTACACTAATAATGCTAATACTAGTTTCAAATATTCTCATTGTTTAACATAATACAATTGTTCAGTTTTCTTGGCTGCAATAAATGTTAATAATAGCTTTATATTGCTCATTAAATTTTATAATTAAAATATATGTTTTGTACGTATACCGGTATACGTCGTAAATTTATTGCGTTCGTCTTATTTGTATGTATTTTCATTTTGAACATGAATGTAGAAGAAACACTTCAAGACAATAAAGAGAATGATATCTGGCACTCGTCGCTCTGTCAACCCCGTAACAAGGTTACGGATAAAGATATTCGGCACTGGACGCTCTCTGTCTACCCTTTAAAGGACCTGATGTAACGATATAATAATAATAATAATTTCGAACAACTGACATAAGTCTGTCCCTTTTTCTTTATTTCATACATGAAATGCGAGTGTTATTATCCGCGCACTGTTGGCACGGCGCAAATTACTGGAGCCCTAAAAATGCAATTTCACCGCTCCAATGCATTAACTGCGCTCCGGTGCACAGATGGTTTCCGTTTTCCGCCCTGGTAACAAAAATGCGTTTTCCTGAAATTGGCGTGCCCCCTGTGCCCTTCCCTTGTCCAAATTGTTGCGGTTTCTTCGCCAAAACTCATTACACGTATCCGTGTTTTGTTTTTTTTTTTGGCGAATCGATAATACGTTTCCGGCTTAAATTCTACTATTACCGTTTATGTAAAAAAAAGTTGACCGAAACTTTATTTTCGAACAAAGAAAGCTCGGGAATAATGTTGTTAAATTGTAAAAAAAACTTTGATTTGTGGATGATATAGTAAAAACAAGAAAAGATACTGGCGAATATGTATTAAAATAATTATATTACTTAACAACGGGCATTTAGTAACATTTGCTTGAATATCGGAAATTAGATGGAATAAATGATCTTGATCATACACAAAGTATTGAAATAACTGCTTTGAGGTTATCAGTTGTCCATGTTGTTGCCATGTAATGCAAGACAAGGAGATGTCTTATAAATAAATACAGATACGAGTAGGTATAGGTATGAATGACGTAATACAGTAATCAAGACCAACAGAGGAAATGTTGTCTTTTGATTTGCATAATTACCTTATGTTGAACCACTTAGTGTGATGAATGTAGATAAATGAAATTGGTCTACCATTGTTTAGATTGTGAATTAAGTTATTTAAATTAGAATCTGGTTCATCCCACTGCTGGGAACAATTGACCTACAACTGCTGTAAATATAGCATAGTCAACTACGTTGCGTCAAAGCGAATCCGCGGAGAAACAAATTTTTCTCATGAAGCTGACTTGTCGAAATTTTTGTTTTATTTATTCCTGTATCTATGCACTTAAATAAAAGGAATACAAGAGAAATCACGTCATAAATATTTGAATGTGTTTTTCTGGTTGTATACATATGACTTCTACTTATAATTTATTTATTTCAGACTCTTTTTCACAAGTCGAGATAGCGTAAAGATGTATTGCTTGTCAATCTACATTGCTCAATGACAAGTGAATGTAATCCTTACATTATAGATTGTGCTTGTCTTGTTGTGTTACGTGGTACTCCCAGATGATAAACCCAGAAAATTTTAATGTGTATCGGTTATTAAAGGAATTTGTAGGGTTTTTTTTGATAAAGCATATTATAATTTTAATCATGTGTATTCATAGTTTTTTACTGTTGAAAAATCTGAGGTGAACATTGTATTTTTTTTTCCAAAATTAATAAATGCTTCAATTGATCACAAATCAACGATACAAGACACGCTTTTTTCTTAGAAATTTAAACATGTGCAGAGAATATTGCCTTATCGTAGAGTGCCACATAGATATCTATGCCCTATGCCATAGATATCTATGTTTATATATATAAACTCATGTACATACACATATTTAAGACAGCATAAGCGTAATATTTGCGTGTGACCATACATCGGTTACTGGCTTAAATAAATACATACTATAATTTACAACGAGCAAAAAAATTGCTACTTATAATTAATATGTAGCGTGTATCGTGTTCTTCGGTTATAAAACTCAATGGTAACAACAGCAGTAAGGATGTAATAAAATTTTGTCCCGTACATTCGTATATAAACAACGCGAAAACCGGTTAAAGATATTACACTAAATGCGCCGCCCCGACTTCTTACTGCACGAGCGATTGTCTTCCATCTGTCAATTTAAATATCCTGTTACATATGTAGTCTATTTATAAGCCGTCCTAAATTTTTTACGATCCAATTACGCTTACGCAAAAAAAGACCCTGAGGAAGTAGAGTCTGACGAGAATTTGCGTGAAAAATACAGCAACACACTTAGGTACCTATAAGTCGTGTTGATTGCGTGATTTACATAAATGAGACTAAAATAGCTCGTTCGTATAAATAAATATTTATTAATACTTCGTTTTAATTAAATTCCATCGAGTTTTATTTCAACTTTTTAAAAGATTTCGATATATTTACTGCGTCGCGAATTGGCAACTCCTTATATGGCTAGTGTCTTTTAGACGTTGTTTTATTGTGATGTAATGAATGTATTGGATGGTTTGGTATGGATTGGATAGAATTATTTATTAGGAAAGCGCCAGAATAATTTATCTAATAAAATAATAGAGGTCTGTCTTTGTGTACGTATCACCGAAAAACTCCTGGTTAGATTTCACTTAAGTAACATCACGCCTGTATTCCCCGAAGGGGTAGGCCGAGGAGTGTAGTACACCCTCACGTATAAATGTCACTAAAGTCTTCCAAATTTTCTTTCTTAGACACTTGGTCCTTATCTAAAAAAGATATTTAGATATTTTCATATAGTATAAAGCTATTAGAGTTTAAAAAAAAACCATAAGCAATGCTCACCAAGTCGCGAGTAGCATCTAACAGAATATATTAAATAGTTCAGCACAGAACAACCCAATACCCGCTTCCTATTTATATTTCTGCGATACAGATAACTATTATTATTATTATAACATCGTCACGCCAAAGCCCTCGCTTCCAAATCCGAATCCTTCGCGAAACAGGTTCACTAATAAATTACTTATAACTTATAAGCAATCATAGAAAAATACTGTCTTAAAAGTCCATGTGAATAAATTCTTCATTGAATATCCGCCATCTGTGACAGAATCTCATTCGCTTCAAACTAATAAGTGGACGTGTTGTAGGTACGCGTTTTATTGCGCCGTGGGCGAGAGTATGACGCTGGTGTTATTTGTTAACTTGACCTATAAAGATGACATGAAAAAACCTTGACAATTGTATACCGTGTATCTTTAATGATAAATCCTTTGAATTATTGTATCAATCGAACAAGATCGTAAATACCTTTGAGGTTTAATTTAAAATCCACGCTTTATCATTCTGTTTATCTTTTTTATATCATTGTTATTTAATTGTATCAATTGATTGCAAGTATAGAATTAGTGTCTAGTAGAGTATAATTTTCTTAACATTCATATTATTTCAAAAACAATTGTATTTAAATTTAGAAACATTAAATCTATACAAAGAATCGCAGAAATTGCACCAATGTAATTATGTATTTCTGTCTTTAATTAAGTAGTTTATTTTCATAATATAGCTTAATTATTTTTAAAATAAGAAAAGGTTAAAGGCTTGTTATTTTAAAAATGGTTTGTGTTAATATTATATATGACATACACTAAAAATGTACGATGAGCCGAGGGTCAACCATACCTTGGCAGCTCCGAATAAATTTAATGAGACTGTTAATATGCGGTACCGCATCTGCCTTTTTCATTTATGAATATATTATTTTATTTTTTGATAAGGTTTGATATTTAAGAAAAAATAAAACGAAACGTTTTAAAATACAGGTAATACATAAAGCGTCAGAAATGTTGAGTACAGTTTTTTTTTAATTTCATAAGTTTGAAATCGAGGAAATATTCAAAAGAGAGAATAGACTTTATGGTAGTAGTACAATATATGAAGCAATACTCTTAATATATTACTTTTCGTGTTTCTAGTAACAGTTTTGATAACAACAATAAAAAGGTGTAGAATAGTACTTATAGAACTAATAAAGAAGTGGTTTAGAAAATCATATTAATTTTATATCATTAATATTAAATATGTCTTTAAAAAACCTAGCTTCACGCCTTCAACTCCGAAAAGGTAGAATAGAAACAGACAGAGGAGTGTAGTACACTCCCACATTAAATTGGTTTTCAAACAATTAATAACATTGCGACTTGAAACCTGCATAGATCTTTACCTCAAAATTATAATTTTAATTTCATGAGCCATCTAATTTATGGAAAATGTTTTAAAATGTCAAATGTATATGTTTGCTCATATATTAGTATAATTCTCAAATAATTGGTATATTAAAATAAAACCTGTCACTGCCTCAACTGGATTAAATATTATTTTTCGATGCTTAGCAAAACGGAACGAATTACAAAATTTAAAAAATAACGGTAATAAACTTTTATAATACACAAGCATATCTCACATATAGTGTTAAAATATCCATACATTTTACCATTATATCGATCGCTCACAGATTTATTACCTGAAATATAGTGTGTTTTTTGTCTAAGACACCACAAATACCTTCGAATGAAATTAATGAGGCAGTTTCTATGCGGTCCTCCATCTGCTTTCTGCTTGTTGTGTGTGTTATTATATGTCGCTTGATGTTCCTAATTGATTTTATCGATTTATAGCAAATACATTTTCAATCACCTGATGAACAGATTCCAGTTTTACGTTCCCAAAATTTATTGCCTCCGACTATAATTAGTATGTAATTATCGTGGAAGATACAAACGATATTACACATCATTTTTTATTAAATTATCATTAAATGTATGTATTGAACTTGGTGATTGTTAAACAAATGGGAAATGTAACAAACTTTAAAACTAAATACATCATTTTATTAAAAATACAATATATAATATATATAATTAAATATACAGAATCTACAAGAACTTTGCTTATGAATAATAAAATTTAGTATTTAAGAAGTAAATAAAGCCTTTCGCAGCACTTAATAAATACCAAAAAATTTTAAACTGCCGAAATAGAATTTAATACATTTCCATGTATCATGTAACCACTTTATTATCAACTTTATGTTTATGTATTTAGGGCGATATTACCTAAACAAATGCTTAAACACGCATATAAAACTTGTTTACCGTCGAAAGACCGCAGGATGTTACAAGTTTTACAACTAGCGATTCTAAAATAATATTTGAATTTGGAATTAAAATCCAAATATAGTTTTGTTAGCCGCCATTAAAACATATTTACTCATACCAATGAGAATGAAAAATTTATCTTCAAAACATTTTCTTTAAAAACTTCAAGAGATTCAAGGTTTAAAATCATTATCAAGATTTTATGCCATTTAAATCACAATGAATGACCAATTTTTTAAACCTTTAAATAATTAAAAGCTGTTGTATTTATAAATATGCATATTACTTATTTCATAATAAAAATGTCTTATTTTAAATGTTACTGAGACAACAACTGGTATTCTCACTTGAGAGCTTCATACCTGACATTTGTTTATCTTTACATTTCTTGTTACTCAATGGATACCGACCATATTAACATCTGATAATATTCTGCAACACAATACATATGTATTTTATCAAACAATCTAAAAGGTCTTGTGCCTTTCAAAAAATAATTAACTTCATATATGTGTGCTTAACCACTTTATAACTTGCAAACGGTACATTAGTATATTTAAAGAAGTAGAAATTACTTTTATGTTGTCAAGTGCTGCAGAAAGCACTTCTTCTATATCTGCTGTTTAGCAGCAATGCTCGATATATTAGGATACTAATAGCTCTTAAGGTGTAGTGGTAGTTCCAACATCAAGAGTGGCAACTGAAGTGCTTAAGAATTTCTATGATCTGCGGAGGCCATAGTGTTAAGTGACAAAGGTTGCCTGCGCCCACTACTAATGTATATAATGTATATTAAAATATTTAATATATGTATGTACTTACGTAAGTTCATGCCTGTAAACCCCGCATAGGTAGTCAGAAGGAGTGTATTGTACACTCCTACGTTTCGCCGGTTATATCTACGTTTCACTATTGAATAGGGAGTAAGCGTATTGCAATACACTGGGGCACCGAGCACAAATTCAAGCTTCAAACCACTACTAGGAATTTTAAGTTAGATAAATCCAAGAGTAGCTGACCCCGGGATCGAAGCCAGAGCCTCTCGATAAGTAATCGCACTTGCAACACTGGACCAGCGAGGCAGTCAATACAAAATGAACAATAATAACCTAATAATTCATTCATTCATTAATAATCATATTGCGATACATTCAATTGTAAGTAGGTAGTATATTTAATTGCATTTGTAACAGTTAAGTAAATAAACTAAAACATTTATGACATTTATAATAGTTAAAGTAACTAAACTAAAATCAAAAAACGAACAATATAAAATTAAAAGTCAAGTAAACTTTCCCCAGTGTTCATAAAACAAAAGACATTCAATTACCCTTACATTTATGATATTGACATGCATAATTTCTTTTGAATAATAATAATAATCAAGAAACTATTTTCATACTGTAGGTACTGAAAATAGTATGTTCACACTTTACTCATGAACTTTTTAAGCAATGGGTATAATGAACAAAGCACTACTTACACACCTAACTACATGGAATCAGTAGCTACATGGAATTAGAAACTACATGTAATACATGGCATTAGGATCAACATGGAATTGTGTTGGAAAATGTACAAACAAATAAAAGAGCTTCCATTTTTAATTCTCATTTAAATTGAATGTAAAATATTAAGTTCTAATTTAATGATAAATTTAATATGTAACAATAATACAAGTCCATATTTAATAGAATTGTAACCGATTAATGTATCATGGGAAATGTAAAACGAGCCATGTACACTACTTAAATGTAAATTTAAGTACCTACATTAAAACTAGTAGTTTTATTATTATCAAGGCAGGACATTGATCATAATTACTAAATTATTGTCTTAAGTTTATTACAGAGCTATGCATGTTTATTAATGTAAATTGTACATTTTGCAACCATCTTCTTTTGTTTAAATTATTTTAATTTTATATTTTTTATACACGGTTCCATTATATGTCTTTCTATAAGCTATCAAGGCGCTGATATATCTTTATTTATATATTTATACATAGTTGTATAGGGTGTAAATTAATAATAAAAAAAGAAAATTATTAACATTGTAAGATTGACAGTCTAGCGCGGTTTAAATAAACTACTACGGTTCTATAGAATTTTCATAATACAAAACGTACACTTCGTCAGTCATTTTAATAAAAAATATACTCGTATGTATTATATTCCAAAATGGGGCCGTGAATAAATCTACCCATATCTGACCCGTTTGACAGTGTTACCCTAATATTAACACGTCAATGGTGTTATGACTTATTTTGCAGGAAGATGTTTATTCTGCCCGCGAAATGACGACAAAAAATTGTCTGATCACGTTGGTCGAGACCTTGAGACACGGGCCCGACAAGCCAACACTAGCTTATAATGTCTGCTTAAGGCGCTGCACTGTCGGAGCACGCCTGAATTTTCTATTAGAAACTTTGTTAATAGATACATTTTGAGTTTCTTTCTAACAAAATAATTAAAGAATTATATAGTGTAAGACAATACC
>DWJK01002910.1:0-13874 GCA_018248815.1 Croniades pieria auraria
AGGTATTGTTAACTATTGCAAATGTTGCGCACCTGCAAAACATATGGGGTGCTCCAAACTTTTGGCCAAGGCTGTATATGTACATGCAAAGAAATACATATAAAAAGGTTTCTTAACGATGTGGCTGCAATCACTACCTACCTAAAATCTAGCGAAACTAAGAACAGAACATAAGTGTTTATTTTTACGTTTTTGACGTTGGTAAGTGTTTTTTAAAAAGAACTACAATTGCAACTGCCCAAACAGTTTGGCTGGCGAAAAGCTAAGCGAAAAAAAAGTTTTCTACATTTGAAGAATTCCAGAATGGACCGGTCTAACATGGAAAGTGCATAGAGCTCAGAAACTTTAAAGAAGTGCTCTCCTTTCATGTGGATGACGGTTGGCGGAATGCCAATTTAATTTACACTATGAATATTTCATTCAGCAGTGCATTAGACGGAAGTGATTTATTTAATTGGTCATTTCTATATGACATTGTCTCTTACTAATTTCCATGCATCTAAAACATTTCTAATTATTCGGCAGCGTATGTACAACATTTTGCGCATGTTTCCGGAATTACAGATTTTTCAATTAGTTCATCTTTAATAGCATGTTTTTGTCCCACTTCAATTATTATTATTATTCGATTTAAATTTTTCTTTATTCTCATTCTTTTCGGTTGGCAAAAATTGATGTGAAAATGACTTATTTGTATTTTTTTTTAATATTTCATGATGTGGTACGAACTCATACTTTTATTTAGCTGTTTTTCTTGCTAGCTAGAAATTTTAATCTATAGTATCGGAAATCGGTACTCTTTCTGAATGGATTGGTTTAACAAAGTGCTAGTGCAGTATAATATTCCGTTTTAAGCGAAAAATAACTTTTGCCGGTAGAACTTAAAGTTCAAAATGGCTCATAAAGATTGAAATATCGGCCTCGAATCAATTTCATATCACGAATGATGGCAATAAAGTCACATATAGATATCTTTTATACGAAATTCTTTGCAAAAGACCATAATCCGACCGTACAAAATGTAAACTGAACTTTCGAAAAAATGCCAACAAAGTATGGATTCTCGTCACATTAGTGGCCGTCGTAAGCTTCTGTGATGTGGATAGCACCTTTACTTAATATTCTGTCCTATGCCCTCTTTTTAAGTTGGTACTTGTGCTATAAATAGACCTGTCCAACTTACCGACGGCTTAAAGATATCTTAGGTCGTATACGAATCTATTAAGATAACTTTACGAATGTTTTATGTTATACATTATTCAAATATTTCTATATATTTTTCTTCTTTTGTAATGTAAAATCCACGATGCCAAAAAAGCTGATTTAATCCAAAAAACCATTTTCTTACGGCATCAACGCTAGGGTAAATACGAAACAATCAAGGATACCAGTTAGATTACCAGTAACAGCCTAGTCGTTTAGAATCCAGCCTCTCATTCCGGCAGTTCTGGTTAAAACCCTCACGCCCACTTCTATACAAAAGTACGTTTTAAAAGTAAATATCACTTGCAACGGGGAAGGAAAACAGCGTGAAGAAACGTGCACACCTCTAGGTGTGCACGTTTCTTCACGCTGTTCAGAAATCTATTTCTCTGTAATATTCTCTAAGGCACGTGAAGTTTGCCAATCAATATTTGGCTAACGTTGCAGACTTGGCCCAGATGGCTTAAATGCTTCACATTTCGAAATCAGACCAGTGTCCAACAATCGGATGATAAGGATTGATGGCAATATACAACAGTGGAACATTAAGGGTTAATGATGATGAAGGCAGTTACAAAAATAAGATGAATTAATAGCAATAACATTTACAGTAAATACACACAATAATAAATAAACGTATAAATCGAAGTGTCTAGAAAGTGCATTATGGACTTTTTCCATTGCATGACCTACTAGATAATCTCACAAACATTGACATGGATTGATTACTTAAAGGTGTCGATATGTATGTGTTATGCATGTCATAAGCAATTCCCAGTTACGAAGACTAAGTTTATAAAGTTAATAAAAGATACTTTCACTTAAGACTGGCTAAGCTCACAGCAATACTTTTATAAGATGAGAAAGCGCTGAAAAACCAAAGTTCTAATATTTTTTATCATTATTCTGATTTAAATTTTGGGGCCGTACGTCCCTCAAAAGGAACCACTGCATTTACATAAAGACAATAAGAAATCAGACGTTACAAACAAAAGGAGACAAGAAAACATGTTTTTGTTTTTCAGCGCAAAAGCAAAATAAGAATTATGTATAATCGGAGAACTCTGCGCAGGCCACAGCTGTAGGCAAATCGAATTTAGTTTTGTCTGTTTCCTTAAAGGAACGTGTTCGAAAACAAAATTTTGAGTTGTTTACAGCTAAAGAATTTACTATGTACAGCTAATAACAAAAATCTTACATAATAATAAAATGGCATAGTCGACGTTATATCCTAGAGGAAAATTAATATTAAAGTATTAATATTAGGTATTAGGATCAATTTTTTCACGATAGAAATATCTTCGAGAAGTACTGCATCGGGCGATTCATCTCTTTCATATGTCAACAGTGCGTGACTCGTATAGTTATAATCTACTTTAATGTTTTCCGCATTAAAAACGTAAGGTTGTCGAAGTATAAAAACATTACTTATGGCAGAAATAATAAAACGAAAGCCCGCAGCAGCTATAAACAAATCGAGTTCACTTCGTCTTCAGCTTTCAGAGAAGTTTCGTTGTAGTTTTTCTGCAAGGGACCGAACGTAAAACTTTGAAACAATGTTACATCTGTAGTACTGTTTGTTTGCATTTTTGTTGTGACTTTCCTTTCTGTTGTTTCGTAAGTCAAAGCTTCAAAAGATTTTATGCTTTATATTATAATGAAATGCCTTTTAATGACTAAGAGCGCAGTAATAACTCGACCAAATAGCTCAGATATTGGCCTGTGGGAGAGACAGAATTCTCAGAAACCGGCGTGCGTTTACGTACAGAGTTGTGTATCTAGAAGTATCTTGGTAGGTCTGTCAGGATGGACATTCGGTACTAGGTGCTCTTTACCTGACGTAATAATATAATAATAACAGGGGTAGTTTTTTCGCTTGAATATACGAGAATAACGAGAATGATAATTGATCCGCTTTGACTAAAAACAATTATCGGTAACTTGAATCAATTACACTATGTAATGGTGTAATGGCCTTAAAAATCATTGTAATTCTTAAAATGTTCACATGAACCGCTACGGGTATAATTTTTTTCTTATTTCTGTCTACCTTTAGATTACATCAAACTTTTTTGATGTTATCGTTTGGAGTAATAATTGGTGTTGGCAATAATTTTTAGACCTTGTGCAAACGCTTTAAAAATAAAAATAATTCTAAATTCTATCGAATTCTTCACAAACAAAAGGTATGAAAACGCTAAGAAAACGCAAAAGTGGGTAGGTAAGAGGTAGGAGAGAGCTAAGTTACAAAGAGCCCGGGCCGCAGCTGTAAATAAATCGAATTTATCTCGTCCGAGGATTCCAAGGAAGTTTCTTTGTCATTTTATCAGTAATTTTATACCAAAGGGCTGCTCTGTAACAATATTTAAATAATACTGCCGATGTATATACTTTTAGACAAATCTGACAGCATAAAGGCCAAATCTCTTAACACCCGGAACATCACATATTGTCATGGGGTACAGAACACTGTGGGAATAAACGCTGGTAGTACAATATATCAGTATTTCGAGCTACCAATGTCCCATTAATCACCGACCTATTTTAATAAGACGACAATCGTAAAGCCATGTAACATGCCTTTGGGACGTTTAATAACTTTGGGTAGACTTTGGGTCGGACTCTAACTTATGCCCATATATTTGCACTGCACCGATGCGACCGGACATGCTTATGAGAAGAGACATCTACTCATGAATGGATGTGTTTGGGATTTTAAAAATCTAAAACTTAGTCCAAGTAAAGGGGAAAGCGCAATTCATAATCAATAGCTACATTCGCCTGCAACCATTTGCAAAACCAGTGAAGAAGTCAATGCATTGGGCGTTTGAAAGGGTCTTTGCGCTGTTTTTTTAAACTACATTCAACGTTTAATGCAAGCGTGGTAAAACCGTGCGAATCGTTTCGAATCGAATTGGTCAAGTGGTTACAAACGCGACTGCAGATTGGAAGTTCTTGGATTCATTGGATTGGACTTTTCTAACTTAGATTTTCTAGTAGAAGTTTTTAGTAGTGGCTCGGAGTCTAAATCTGGTCCCGGTGTTTGGCACTAGGCTCACCACTGTTCCATTGTGGGACGTAAACGTAACTGGTAAAACGTGAGAGTGTACTACATTCCTTTATCTAACCCTTCTGGGATTACAAGCGCGAAACTACGTCTGCTCGTTATTGTTCCAAAATTGAAATTCTCTTGTTAAACCCTCGTCTATATTAACACATCTCATTAAATTACGACGCTATTTATGATTATATCCGTAATATGTCATGTATCGGGTTTCACCTGTCCTGCCCTGTCGGGATATAGATAAGATTCAGATAATTCCGATAGCCTTATTATAATCGATGTATGTACATAATGCGTCTTTCGTTCTGGTATCCTGTTGTGTTAATTGGTCATAATATTGTAAGCCGGATATGAGAGGAGATGTCTGCCCATACAAATAGATAATAGTCTATAGTATATTACGTAATTTATGATTAATTTATGTATTTATGGTCGACTTATTACTGTAGCATATTTAGGTATAATTATTAGAGCGTTACTGACATTTATGTTGAAAATATTTATATTTCGTTTTATTTATTTCTTTCATCATCAGCATCAGCCTACTCCCGTTCACAGTTGGACATTGACCTCTCCAATAACACGCCAATGAGCTCGATGTTCACTTCTTAGAATCCAACCGCTGCCAGCCCTTCTGCATATATCGTCACTCCATCTAGCTAGAGGGCGTCCTGCGCTTCATTTAGCAAGATGCGGTCTCCATTCCAGAACACGTCCATTCCAACGCTTAGTAGTTCAGCGACAGATGTGACCATTCCATTGCCACTATATCTATACTTTATTGACAATTTAAGGCACGAAATATTGTCTACCAGCTAACTATTGGTCTAATCAGAGCAAAAAATATAAATATACGTAGCGTCATTATCGCTTTGTCGTATTAAAATATTTCACACTAACGATTGTGGAACACCTGGAAGCTTGTATAGTGTACTGTTATTTAGAAAATTTTATTAAAAGGGAGGTAATATGAGTATTAGACTACTGATAATGCTCCTCAGCAGGAAATTCTTGAAAGTGTTCGTAAACATCGTAGGTACATATTTATAATTATTTTTACATCGTCAAGTAATTGTCTTTTTTTTACTGAATCGATTGTGCGAAGCTTACTATTCAGTAATGGGATGTAATACAGGGCAATCTTATTAATAGCTGTTCTTCATTAATATGACATATAACCTAATACCAATAAAATCTTATTAACAGTCCTATTCACGGTTGGTTGCTACTCTACTCTACTCTCTACCGCTAACAATCTACTTAACTTTGTAGACTTAAACCAAATATCCAATATGTCATAATCCGTACCGACGTCAAATGCAGTTCACAAACCTTTTAATATGCGATTAAATATTGTCTCATATGTACATTGTTTATTTGTCACAATGATATTTTATTGCGGCAAACCGCTGATATGGGACTTGATAAAACGAATGTTTTCTGATGCAAACAGAGCGGATATACTCGTATATGTGTACGTCTCGCAAATAGTATTGTGAGCTGATATTGTCTTCACGTCGTACATTAGCTCCTAGTATATTTTTTGCATTAATATAGCTGGAGTATATAGTGAGTGTTCAAGCGTCTTTAATACAGGTACGAGTATGTTGATTTTTATTGTTCATCTTGTTGGTAGATTTTAAATTAAAAAATGAACAGTTAACTTCTTAAGCAGTTTTAAAATCGTATTATGTCAATGACAACAATTAATATAGATCTATACTAACAAATTCTTATTATTAACAATGTTTTATTATTAACAATAATTTTTTATGGCAAGAGAGTAGCGAACGAGCAATCAGCAGATAGTAGTGGCCACTGCCGCCTATGTACTTTAGCAGTCCGCGTCGAACGAGACATCTCTTATTTCAGTTGTTATAACTGGGTGTCAGTGTTGATATTTTGTGTTACGCAGCAGGCTAGCAGTGACATGCCAACGATAAAGGTAGATAGCATGTCTTTGCCAGTCTACGCCGAATTTCTATGCCTCCAATTATTAACACGAAATGATAGTGTAATATATCGGGAGGCTAAGCATCGGATTACCAGAGAAAGGATGAAACAGAGACATGAACACTAAAATTAAAACAAAATTACTGAGTTGAGGGTTGTGCGTTCGTTTCCTACCCAGTATAAATATTTGTGTCATGAGTAGGGCTATTTGTTTTATAAATATGGACTTTATGTAATTTGTTAACTGTTTGGGTATTGTAGCTCAAGGTCTCCCTAGTTGAGGATAGGATGGTCATTATGTGTTGATTTTCCCAAGATTTCGTAGTAATACATCATAACAAGAGTTTTAATCGTCTATATACTTATATGAAATGCTCACAGAAATAGGATTTAAGACGGATGTGTGGAATAACAAGATTGAATAAATGTCTAGAAATGAATATGTCAGGGGAAGTGTGAAAGTTGTGGCAATAACAGAAAAAGTTGGAAGACGTCTTTGAACATGGATGGAATACTTTATGGAAAGAAATGAAAATCAAGTGGCAAAAAGTATGATAAACATGATAATGGATTGTTAAAAGGTGAGAGGATGAGAACACAGTAGTAAAGCGGCAAAAATTATATGAACTGGATAGTTTTGTTCTCATCCAAGGCAAATCTTTTTGTAATCAAACAAGTGTTTTTTCCGAGTCTAGGTACAAATATGTAAATATATTTGTCAGCTATTCGGCTACCATAGTGTAGGCAGTCCCTAGTTTGGGAGCAGATGGCCTCGTGTGAGCTGACCCAATCTATTTATTTATTTACGAATAAGAAGAAAGTGACTATAGAGATGACGGCTAATAGGGACGAATGGAAGAGAAAAACATATTATTCCGACCCAAAATCAGTAGCAAACAGCAGGGAAATGAATAAAGGGTAGCTTGTAATATATCATGGTTGGTGGCATAATGATTGGTGTAATGTGGAACACCATGGTCCGTAAATCCCATTCCACATGAAGGTATATTGATAACATTTTATTTGGAATTTAATGAATTGACGATTTGACGACATTGACGACAACCATTTGCACATAACGCGGTCATATCGTGGTCATGTCACGGTCGCGCAAGAACCATATAATTTAATAATAAAAAGTTTATTACTTGTTAGAGTCTTGGCTATAAAGTTTTGACAACCGAGTAATTTGTTGTAGAGAGATATTAAATACATATAATTATTTTTAAACTCGCGTTTTTGATCCCACCTTCAGTTGAAATCGATTGATTAGGATGGTCAAAATCAATTCCCCCTTTTTAATGTCATTTATGGATAGGATTTTTATTTTTTAGTTTAGAAATGGCATTGACAAAAAATGGCAAAGATATGACTCGTAATACATTTTACGTCTGAAATAGATACTTGTAATTTTATCAATAAAATTCGTAATGTGGCAGTGGTAGACTCATGTGTTTTATCATGTTGGCGAAATTTACATAAAAACTCAATAATAATGGCATTATCATACAGTAGTATTATCCGTAATTATCCGAATAAGTAAAACAATATACTATCGCGTACACATTAATTTTATACATATTTTTTATTCTGTGTTCTTGAAAAACTTTGTTTAAAGTAAAATTTGTTCATTCGTATGATTTGAAAATGATTTTCCGCGAAAATTGTATATTCTCGTTGAAGACGACATGGATTTTTTCAGCAGAATCTTTATCTGACAATAGTTCAAAATATACTTGCGCAAAATGAAGCCACAGACGTACGTCTATTCCATTCAATGGTTTCTTCTCAATATGCCGGCACAAAAGAGGACTTTAAAACTAATTTCGGTTCGCCCTCGTTCTACTTATTTATAAAGTAAAACTTAAGTTTTAGAAATTGTAACATGTATTGCAGCTATATTAATTAGGCAGTAATAGCTCGACTGCCTCGTAGCTCGAGTTTGTTGCAAACGCGACTACCTCGAGAGTTGCTGGGTTCGATGCCCAGGTCCGGGCACTATTGGATTTTTCTGTCTTGAAATTTCTAGTGGTAGCTCGTAGTCGATCTATGTCCGGTACATGGTAATAGGCTTACCACCTCTTGTATAGTGGGACATAAACGTAAGTAGTGAAACATGGCAGTGTACTACACTGCTCTGTTTATCTCTTCAGGGTAGCAGGCGGGATGTTACGTTTTCTGCGTACTAGGAGTAGGTTAGGCATTTTGGTTCGTTTGCCAACCTTTTGACTAGTTTCTTCGTAGAATAATGCTGTAACTGTACACGTCAATGTTTGTTTATTATTAAAATTTATCAGTTCATTGTTTATCAGTTCAGTTTACAAAGTAGTGCTGAAGATATTTTATGGTTAAAATGTTTCGTACCTATATTTTGAAATATTTAAACTTTTAAGTGTTTTCAGTTGAAGCTGTGCGGTGTGTATATTTTAAGTAAGAGAAGAATATAATTGTATGATTCTTGATACAAAAGTTGCTATCAAAGCCGTTGCCATGTTTATCTAAGCCCATTTACATATCCGAAATGTGATTTCTAAGTTCAAATCCTCTAATCCTCTTTTTTCGGCTTCAAATTCGGCGGCAAAACGCAAAAATTGTGGCTCTCTCCGAAGCCGAATTGTTAAACTATGTTTAAAAATTCGAATTCGCGTTTTTGTATGTTGTTGAATATCTCCGGACTGGTTCATTTTGAAGCACTATAACTTGAACAAACTGTGAATTCGAACACAGAATTTTTGCTCTTAGCAACTTTTCATAGAAAAAACGTTATTCTGTTATACATATTGTAAGACCTCACCGCGTAAAGGAATCCTGAAAAAAGTCAATGAATTTAAATTAACGTTACCTCCCTTACTTTAGATGCGTAATATATATGAGTATTGCATTGAATTCGACTAAATGCTTAACGAGAAGTACTCGTACGTATGTATATGCTAGCGAAATAAGAGGATTATTTCAAGAAATTATATTTTATAAATAGGAAGAAAATTTGTATGATATGTACATAGCAATAACAAAAATCGAAAAATATTAATAACGTAACTCTAAGCGCACGTTTTATTGAGTTCCACAGGGTAGCGTTCTGTGACCTTTATTTTTTTCATATCTACTGATGCTGATTCTGTAATACTTTGTTTTGCCATAAATATTGTTACTAAGAAAAACAAAAAAATTTTTATTGTACATATTGTATATTACTATTACAGTGTGTTAGTTTAATACATTAATACAAAACTATTAAAAATATATTAAGCTTATTCGAAGTGGTCTCCATTGGCTTCAATATAGTCCTTTAAGTCCCACGGAATAAGTGGTGAGCCTATTGCCATAGGGCATCGGGCACTATTCCAGTTTCCGAGTCACTACTAGAAATTCTATGTTAGAAAAATCCAACAGCACCCGATCGGGGATTTGAACCCAGGATCTCCCGATCGACCAGTCGCGTTTGCTCGACTCGACGAACGAGGCAGTCAATCAAACTTAATTAATAAGCAGACCTACTTACAAGCTTATAATGTTGTATGTAATGGATAGTGAACGCAAATTAAATATTTTTCATATCACCGTGGAAAGTTGATCACGTAAATAAAAATGAGGATTGAGTAGGTCGCTTCCTTAAAAGCAAAACGAAATAGTATAAATATTTAAAAAGGAAAATGTTAAATACCTACATTAAAAATATTTTTACAGAACGAGGTGATTATGTGGCTAGATAAAAGTGCAATATGTATTTACCAAGGTATTACGGCATTGCATGCCGCGATCGTAATTGTTAACTCTCAACAAAGTTCTTATATGGAAAAAACGTAGATATTAGTTTGAAACTCATTCGAGTGGCTTTTAAACAAAGTTATAATTCCCCATGAAAGCGCTGATAGCTGTATCTGGACCGTGGTTATTAAGGTTTAATATTCATGTACCTACGAGTATAAGCTTTTGTGGTCGAGATTTAACTCGAGTTTTTTACTGTGCTAGCACACATAGCAAAATATTTGAGAAATGAATGTGTATATTATTTTTTATTTATTATACGAGTATCTTAATACTTCATAAGAGAATTTTATATTAGCAATAATATATACAGAAGGGGAAAATAAAGAAAAGTCTACGAAACCGCACTGGTCCTGCATAGCAAACCACTACCGCTCTCATTCGGGGAGGAGACTCGTGTTCCGTAGTGGAACAATACAGGGGTTGATGATATATATTCTTCTTGTCGGTTGATTTCGTGGTTATCGAAACTAACTGCCGAGTCGCGGTTGTAAGTTCCATTGCCATTTAAGACAAATATTTGTGTGGTGACGAGTACTTACTCGTATTTTATGTTAGGATATAAAATTATCGACATATGTTATATTGAGAAAGGTAGTCTATACATATATCTCCAACCCGTATATCCAGCGTGAGGATTATGGACAGAAGCTCTTCAGAGGCGACCTATATTCAATAGTGGCCTAAGACAAAGAACGAAGAGAACACAACTAAAATATACCAGTTGTCTGGCTACAAAAGCAACGGCTGTTTATAATTTTAGATCACATGGCCTTGCGTGGAATTGTCTCAAGATAATATTATTACATTACAATATCATGGACGATGAACGTTGATATATAAATGAAGACACATCTGTGAACCAAGTAAATAAAGGGCAGAGTTAACGTATCCAGTCAAAGACTGTTTAGGTTCCATTTAATATTAATATCCAAGAAACAACCGCTGCGATCGCTTCGTTACACATTCCATTTCAGCTTGCTAACGCCTCATTAAGATCTTCTATGATATACATACCAAATTCTAAATATATCTGAGACCAAGATTCTTTTAGTCAGTACAATGTAAATGGGACAGCTGGCAACGCAATAGGTTTGTGTTAGCAACATTTAAAAATAGTGTTCCGAATTTTATTCGCTATTTGTTCGCTTTCAAATTGTAGTTTGATTTTTGTCGTAGATTATGTGCTTTTCCAAGACCTTTATTTTAAGTATTCAGTCATATATACAGGCGCGTCTATTAGGGGACCGTGTTCAAAGCATTGCTGAAAGCAATTCAATAAAGTACAATTTTTTAATTTTTTGCAACGATCTTAGCCGTACATGTTTTTTCATTTGTGTAGTTGTATATACTTGTCTTTAGAGAGACAGAAATAATATATGGGGATATACGGATAAGATCATTGAATAAAATTGGATCTATTAATCACCAACTTGTCAAAACCATGTTCCTGCTATGAGTTACCTAAACGAATTAATAACACTATTTTACAATTTTTAAATTTATCGTCATTCAACAACGGAAACATTAATAGGTTTTAGAAATTTATGACAAAAATGGTTAATTTCTAAGCCACATCGCCTGATCTTACCGTGTTAAGGTATCCCAGTTATCATTGGTTCCAATAGGTTTCTAATACCAATCATAGCTGCCAGGATAGGGATCAATAACTTCATAATCATCCTAGTCCCGTCCATTGCTGGACATAGGCCTCTCCAATAGCACGCCACCGAACTCGATCTTCAGCCTTTTGAATTCAGCCACTGCCAGCCAATCTTTGATAATAACTTATAAAACAATATTAAACATGATGACATAGCTAGGACACTGCGGTAAAGAAAGGTTTGCATATCAAAAGAAGGTCGGCACAGAAAGACGCTAACGGTCAACCTATGGCGGATTTATACCCTATACCCCATCCGTTCGACCCACATTGAGCGAATTAAGTCATGCCTTGTCGGGATAGCGGGTATTGGCACATAAACCGACCTATGACCCTTCCGCATTTGAAGCGAACTCGTAAAATATGTTTTAGAGTGTTACCCGACATATTGGCAGCCGGGCGATATTGAAAATGAAGTTTTTTGTATGCATTGAAGGTTTTATGGCGGAAAGTGACGACGGGGTAATGCGCGACACGCTGACTGCTCGGCGCCGACTCCCAATGAATGGGCTCGCGCGGAACGAATTACAATAAAATGAGATGTGTCAGGGCTGGAGTCAAGTGTTCCTGAGTCATCACTAGTCAGTATTAACGAGTATTGTGTAATTGCCTAGTACGATGAGAATCCTAAATTAGTTCTTGATCAGCAATATCTTTGTACTTGTCTTGGTGGGTGGGTTCATAGTCTTCTTGACCTAACTTCAGACTTGGACCATTTACAATGCATTTATAATTACATACCTATGTAATTAGTAACAAATTCAGTACTTAATGAAGGCCTTAGTTTAGGACATAAATAAAATGGTAGTTTAAAATTTCCATGAATCAAATATCCTTTTTGCCATACGTCACCATAGGATGTGTCAAAAAGGGATAAAATAAAATATAGTGTGGATTTTAGACTTCGGTCTCTGCTGTAGACTCCTGCCTTATTATTCATTTGGCTTTAAATAATGGACCTTACGCAACGGTTTCTGTCCATTTCTGTGGATCTTTTTTCCATATTGACTTCTTGGTCAGCATTCACATTTTCTCTCATGTATGTTCAGACAAAATACCAGTTACTTAGTTATCACAATGTATGTATCGTTTTATACCACGTCTTCGTAAAAGGAACGTACGTCGCCCTCCTACCAGGTGGTCTGGTCTATCCACCTGAAAAAGACGGTTGGATTTGGAAGGCCCAGGACCGGAAGAAGTGACGCCGTTTAGGGGAGCATTATGTCCAGCTATGAACGTCAAAAGTCAGAAGGATGTAGACAATGCTTGTTTTACTCAAAATTTGATGATTTTTTTTCAATGTTATATTTTGCGTTTATTATTTTTGTTTTAAGCATTATTTAGGAACCTCTATTTTGTGTTTTTGTTAACTTTGCCTCTAATCTTTTGTATATGAGATACTTGTACCCTAACATTTTGATATGCATCGTATTTTTACTGCTGAATACGTAACTTTTCAATTAAATCTATTATTTTACATACATTTTCAGTTAAGAAAGGCAAGGAAGAGTTAACCCTACTGAATTGTTACCATACACGTATTTACGAAGACAATTTGAACGCGTACTGTAAAAGAGATTTTATACATACCTATGTATATAGACTCTGAGGAATACAACACAATACATGTTTGGTTACGTGTACAAAGAGAGTGATGAATGTAGAAGAAGCAGGCAAGGTCTGTAAGGAAATAGTCATTTGACACCAGGTGCTCTCTGTCTGCCCCGTAAGGAACATAGCGTGACGATATAATAATTAAAATAATAACATAACGCCACAATATGTTGTCTAATTGTTTATTGAAATGAAGAAACATTATGACAAGCAAATTATTTTGTGTTAAATACTCGCTTCCCGCAATAATCCTATACTTAAATTTTTAACACTGTAAAGTCCCACAGTGAAACGAGGACTATTTAAATTACAAAAAGATATGGTGGTATCTATTGAACAAATAATATACCAAGCTTTTTCTATAGTTCATGTAACGTTAAATTATGATATAATGAATTATACTTTATTTAATAAAAAATCTAAAATACAAGCTTTAATAATCCGATCTAAAGAATACAAAGTAATTTCGAAATATGAACAGCTTGTTACGTAGAGTACACCACTAGATGATGATTGAGAAATTGTAATTTCATTCATCGGCAGTCGTTCGTACGCCGCGGCGGATATATCGCCGCATGGGTGCGAGTCTGCGGGCCTCGAGGATCCCCT
>DWJK01002911.1:0-13874 GCA_018248815.1 Croniades pieria auraria
GCATCTCGCTATACGTAATGAATATTTTGTTATTAATATTTGACAGCTGTGCCCGCGACTTCGTACGCGTAGATTTCGTAACTTTTGAAAAATAAATTGACTTAACTTCTTTATTTGCTAACCGATTTCAATGAAAAAAACACTAAATGTTAAGTAAAGCCCATCATAAAATAATCCTGAAAACTACATTGAAATCGGATAAGCCGTTTTTGACATTAGCGTGCACAAACATACAGACAAACAGACAAAATGAAAAAACATTGTTTTAAGTTCTCTTGCGTATATAAATGCACCCCATTATGAATTTTTAAATATATTTGCTACGTACAGACAGCGATCAGTTACAATTTTATTATATGTATAGATTATTATGATAGGTCGCTTGAGGAGAAGCAGAGAGCAACGAATATGAAATATTTTTATCCATAGAAACATACCTTCTTCAACATTTATTATTCTCCACATGAACACACCAGTTCCGCAGACGTCTGAGTCCCCGTCAGCCGTATCGCACTCCATTGGTCGAGAGAGGCGAATCGTTTTCTCATCGAAAGTACTTAATAATAGGAAATTAAATAGCGTTGGTAATCTGATATTGTATACCAAATTTATAATGAATACCTAAATGTTTATAAAAATCTTTATTTACATACACACAAATTTGTTCTTTATTACTAGCGACTAGAAAGTTCTAATGCGACATTTAAAATTAATTTTGGCTACATTGTTATGAAGTTGCAAATTTCAAGGTGCTATTATCTCCCAAGGTCATCCTGCGGCATTGTCAAATAACCAGACTCTATAATCGCACGCGATATCATAGCACGCTTCCTCATTTGTATGTCTCAAGGTGAGATTTATGTGAAATTCCCTGTTTTAATTAAGCGGAGAGTTGTGACGAATTTCCGCCTGTGCGGTGTTGCGATGCGCTGAAAAATTATAGCGACGAAAACGTAACATGACGCCTGTAATTCCAGAAGGGATGGGCATAAGAGCGAAATGTTCTCCCACGTTTCTCCAGTTACATTTGCGTCCCTCTATGGAATAGGTGAGCCTATTGCCATATAACGGGCACAAATCCGGACTCCGAGCCACTACTAGAAATTTCTACTAGAACAACATTATCATCATCAGCCCATTCTCTTTTGTAACTTAGATTTTCTGCTAGGTAATCCAAAAAATTTAATAGTATCCGACCCGGGGTTCAAACCTAGGTTCTCTCGATCAGCAGACGTACTTTGCAACCGCTGGACCTACGAGGTAGTCAAAAACAAAGGCAAGTTTAGAAAATTAAGCGTCTGACTTAACCGAACTTTCAGTCAAATCAGTAACTGAAACTTCACTTGGACAGCAACAATGACTTATTTCCCGTTTTCCTTTTAATTTATTGTGATAAACCTCTCTCTTTCATGGTCATCATCATCATCATCAGTATCATTTAGTCACCCTACTAATGTACAACTACATATTTTATGTCGGATACAAGGATTAGCAGCTTGAAAGACGTAACACGCCAATGAGAACACTGAGGAAAACAGTAAGACGCTCAGGGTTCCTTGTGATGTTCTCTTTCAACTTTATATGAATACATATCGCTAAACGTTCTTAATACTCATGAGGACTGAGGTGGTCGTATCCTTTGTGCACGTGGGCTGCAACCGTACCTTTCATTGAAACATTTTTATACCCATAGGGTTGAGTTTAGCTACAATCTCACCTGACCGCAAGCGAGATGCAGATTAGGATATCATGCTTGCCTCGAAAGTGCCTGCTCATTTTTGTCCTGAACAGTTTCAAGTTGTATAATCGGCAAAAATATACGCCGGCAATATTTCCACTGTTTGGCAGCCTGCAATAGAACCGATTTAAGACAACGTTGCATCCTACTCCAAAGATACCAGGTAGAATACTTTTGATCACCAGTACATATTAAAAGTGGCTTACCAATTTACCCATAATCATCAACAATTCAGCCTCAATTGTTCTACAACTGTAAAAGACTCTCCCAACACGTGTCACAATACTCGATGCACCGCCGATCTCACATTAAATGTCTTTCACATTTATCAAACAAAGCATTTACCACGCCTTAATGTCAAAGGATACAACTAAAAATAGTTCACCATACAACCGAGCATAATCGCGGCAGAACACGGCATATTGTAATTATCATTATTTAGCGCACAACTAACTTCACCAATTACCACGGTATCACATTTTAAAGTTTTACCAGTCCGCGCTACGACATGAAACTCATAATTGGGCTTGCAACTAGGCGAAACTAGGGCGTCCACGAGTTTATGCTCCCACGTACATTCCTGCCATAATTGTCTCTTATACAACACGCAGACATCAACTTGGCAATTACGAAGATACGCTTCTCTTCCCGCCATCCGACTCCGCCTACTAATACCTGCACTAACTTACCTACCGGTATACATATGTGCAAATGAAATGTATTCTACAACAAGCCTAAAAATATAGTAAGATATAACAAATGGTTTTTTTGCTATCAGTATCTTGCTATTAAGCCGTCACACATAGATGTCAAGTTAACATCTGCGGGTTATAATTAATTATTCATTGCACGCGGGACACATAGCGTCAAGTTTACTATTACAGGTAAAAACGTTAATTTAGAACTTCAAATTAGTAGAGTGTATTATGCTCCACATTAACCACATACACGGTAAAATAATAATTCAAACTTGGATCTCAGGAGTAATCATATTTTTCTCAATGTGAAGATAGGTTGAATTTTACTTTATCTGCAGTAATCACTAAAACATCTGCGCGAATGTCCTTTTAGTAAAATTAATAGTAATATATTGGAAGAATGTTTATACACAGCCTTCTGATCGAAAACTAGACAAAGCCTGCGCTATAAAAACCAGGCAGCTAATAATCTACATATATAAATATCTAAACACCTAAGTACATGAACACATACATTTACGGAATAATTATTCAAATATTTGTCCTGAATGGTAATCGAACTTATGACTTCCGATCCGATATGACTAAAAATTTTTTGTTTCCATAAAAATGCCTTATGAACTATCAATCTTTGACAGAAAACACTTCTTCAAACTGACAGACTGACTTATGTACTAAAAAAAGAGTGTCGTGAGTTGATGTGTCTGCCCCACCCCTAAAGCCGCCAAATTAATCACCAGTCCTGCATGTTACCACGTAGCATAAGTTGTCCGCTATTTTGCGATTCAAATATAAATTTAAATACCTAGTTACAGAAATATGTCCATAATCAAATTCCTTTTAACTCACACAGGCACTATCAGCCCGTCAGCGTCCACTACACTGGACATAGGCCTCTCCAATGGCACGCCACTAAGCTCGATCCTCTTCTCCACGTAACCTCTTACCACACGTACGTTTTTACGGATAGACCGACTGGTTTGGGACTTGTCCAAGATCCTTCCTCATGAGTTCCCTTACCGCAGCTAAATGTAAAAAAACCTTGCCTGGAATCCATTATGCGATTACTCAAAAAAACAATTTGTGACAATATATCACATTTTGAAATGATTGTCGGATTTGTAGGAATTTACAAACGTAACATCACTCCTGTCACCTCCGAAAGGGTAGCCGGAGGAGTGTAATATACTTCCACGTTGCAGCAGTTACGTTACACTTCCCACCATGGGATAGGTGGTGAGCCTATTGTCATACTCCGGGCACAGATCCGGACACCGAGCCACTACTAGAAATTTCCAGTGAAAAAAGAAAAAAAATATATACTGATTCTTTTATAATAACAAAGGGTAATCCTACAGAATAGAAACTGCGATTAGTACTTCTTACTTCCCTCAGTATTTGGACTAAATGCAACGTTTAGCAAATGGATAAACGGTAACATTTAAAATTTATATTAAATTAACCTTTTAATGTGCTTTTTGAACCAGTTTTATGAACGTCAATAAAATGTTACATGTACATATAATATTGTTGGAAACATTGTAGTTTACTTCTTGCAATGATTATTCAGCGATAACTCACTATCGTTATCATTACAATCAACCCGTTTACTGCTTCACTATTAGACAAGGATTATCTTTCAGAATTAGGATCAAGGCCATATTCTGCCATGCTTATTTTATCCGCTTTACAGAACATTGCGATGAACTCAAGGCTATACAAGCTTCCTCATGATGTTTCCCTTTGTCGTCGGATCTAATGATGTTTAATGTCAAAACGCGCATTTTCTGTACAGAAGTGCTTAAATAATAATAATCGACCCATTTAACATTCCACTGTTGGAATATGGGTCTCCTCTCAGATTGAGAGGGTTAAGACCATAGTCTGCTACGCTGGCTAAGTGTGGGTAACCAGACTTCACACACCTTAGAACTTTTTTTAATGCTTACCAGGATTTAAACCCAGTACGCATTTAACACTTAATTCTAAACCACTACGCTATCGCTGCTAACTGTCATATAGTTACTCTGTATACCTAAAACATTAGTCTATTCTCACTCTGTTTCTCACCTTACAGACTTTCAACTCTTTCAACTCTTACAGAATCAAGATAAGCTCATATCCCATCGAATATTTATATTCCTTACAGTAGTCGGTCATCAGACATTCATGACACGTGCTAAAATAAACATTATTAATTTAATACACGTAGAACTCGCGCGGAGACCGTTAAACGACCCGATACCGTCAGGATGCGATGCGTCATATTAACGAACGCCGAAGTTGTTGGACAGATATCATTATATCATCGCACCAGTTCCTTTACCGAAGATTTATAATAATATCTAATAGTAATAAATACCTCCATTTCCAAGACATCATTTAATACACCCTTTGGCAAGGTGAAGCTGGATGGGGCAAGCCTAGGACGGGACGCAATGGCGCTCATTGGCGCTCATATGTACAGCAGTGGATTGAGACATGCTGATGATAATGATAATGATGGGACATCTCCACACACGGTCATCTGATCCCAAACTAAGCATCACACAAGCTAGGGTTATGGTAACCAGATGCTGGATAAACTACATATATGTATTATACATGTATATACATGTATATACATATACATACATATACATACGTATATATACATATATATACATATATTTATATACACATAAATATACATATATATACACATATGTACATACATGTATGTACATGAACATACATGTATATACATATATATACATATGTATACATATACATACTATTTTATTTATTTATTTTGGAAAACAAACAATAATAAGAAACCTAAATAAATAAGGTAAATATACACAACAAAAATCAGCAAAGCAGCACAAACAGAAACTAAATTAAAGTCGCAGTCGCTACTTGATTGATTGTGTTTATATATTTTTGATTAACAGAAATTGCAAAGTCAACAGGTAGCATATTGGTCGTTTATATTTCAGTGAACCAGCGCACCGTATTCCTATGGGGTGCGTGCAGCGTAGCGAGTCATGTGGCCGTACTATCGTCCCGTACTCTGTTTGGTACACTATATTAAAAACAACTCCCCTATCGATCACCCATTGAGACGTTGTTATTATTACCAATAACCTCGGGATAAACGTAACAAGGTCGGTTTGTAAACATTATACATTTATTCATTTGTACATTTAATATAAAATGGATAAGGAGCATTGGATTGTTCGACCAACTCTGTCGTGTTATTAAAGATAATTTTTTTTATGGGCAGATGAATTTAGGCGCATTAAGAATCCATACTGATATGAATATCGATAAAAGATAAATATTTTTATTACGAAAATATTACAGCATTTCGTTTAGAATGTGTACAATCCACATAATTTTTTTTTTTTACTAATTATATTTCAATAAATTCGTATTTGAAAACAAATATTACTTTTCTTTACCGCATCGGTTTCAGGTCCAACTTTTATGTTGAACGGATTAAAAATGTTTATCCCTTACTAAGAAAACAAAATTCGAATCGGATTTGTATAGAATAATGTCCCATGTTTGGCCGAAAAATAAGTTTTAGTACGAAGTTAAATCTGAAAATTTTCCAAAGCCTGGAATTTCATGACACAAGACCAGTAAAATGTTAACTGATGTGCCCTTGCCTTGACAATGGTGTTATATAGATGTCACGATATGCACAAAGACAGTTGTCGAGGCTTACGTTCATCCCTTGCGTTTCAAATCACTTGGTCCGCATAATAATTCTTTGAGTTCAAGAAAGACTGCTTCCACATTTTATTTTCGAGTACTTAAACAATGAACGCCTTCGCCGCAAGCCTTCTGTTACAGAATGGAATATTTGGAGCGTACCTACTCCGGTACTCGACCAGTGATTGAGGTTTACGCTTATTACATTTATATATCTATGACGTCCTTATCTATAACAGTCATATTTATTAGTTCGCTAAAACTAAAATACATATTAAGATAATTTTTCGCAAAAAGAACACAAAATACATAAGAATATATTTCTACTCTCAGATTTTAATATCTCTGAGGTCATTTAAAAGTATGGTCCTTCAAATTAAACTTCGAAATAGAAAGAATATTTCTACTTCATATGTACAGTAAAAAACTATCGATATTTAGTCAAAATAAACTCTTACTTATATTAATTGTTCAATAAACAACGGAAAAACTAGTCATCATGTAAATTTCGTACGTACGTAAATACCACATGTAAAAAACGATTATGCAGCTGAAAAATACTTTTATAGGGTTGACATATCGTATTTCTACTAATATGGACTTATTATTAAATTAATAATTACTCGTGTCGAATTAATGAATCAAAAAAATGTACGTATGTGCTGCAAATAGTAATCGTGTAGGCGGAAGGTGGGACCTGAAATGCGCGAGCACCATGCGCACTGTCCGACGTGGGGTTTTTGATATAAATACGAAGGAGGAGAGGGCCGCACCATCGTTTGGGGGAAATAGTCCGCTGATCCACGCCAGCAGTCGGACTGCCGCGCCGCGTACGTACTTTCCAACAGTTAGAGTCAGTGTCATCTCGTTTATTTTCACGAAAACATTACGCTAGTGCTAACTCTCGTTTTTAATATTACCTTTTGATTATTTTGCCATTTTCAATTAATTATTAATCGCACATTTTCTCTCTTACAGTTGAGTTTTTGGTTTATATTGTGAATTGTGTTATTAACGCCGCTGGTAAGTAACATTTTTGTCACATTTTAAGAGAACGTTAATCATTAATTTTCACGTTTGTAATATGAACATAAATTGTCTTGAAGAAGCCTTTAAAGTTTTTTTTTTCATTTACTGTTGCTTAGTTGTGTTGAACTTCTGAAAGTTACTAGGCGCCAACATCGCTGTGAGCTGCGAGTCGCAAAATTAAGTTTAGATGCCGGCGATCTCGGTAAAATCTCACTAACATCGAAAAGTGGTTCATTAACTTTATTGATATATATAATTTGAGGTATATAAATACTATATAAGTTATACGGGCGTTAGAGTGTTAATATTTTGGTCTAAATTCATATTTTTATACATAAAAATTAACAACTTATTTATTAGCGAGACTTTAATTTCTCAACTTATTTGGTGTTATTAATATAATATTTATTAAAATTTGTCTGCCAAAATAATTACCGTAGCGACATAAATTATCACTATTAATTATTTTATCACTTCATTACTGGATAAGTGTGTTTTGTAAGATTAAGGGTAGAGTAGAGCCATTGTGTGCCACGCTGACCCGGTCCTGATAAGTATACGAGTACTTTACGCGTAGTTAAACATTAGGTGAAGTTCTAAGGTTCGTAGATTTTATCACAATGTTTTTCTTTACTGACGCAACAAGAGACATTTAATTTTGGAAATTCATATAACATTGCAAATTCGAAACGTTCGTGCCGAATTGGAATCCTATAGGGCTGGTGTGAGAGCAATGGATAAACCGCTAGACAATCAATATTTTGGTGACGGAAATAATTACAATGACAATTATATTTACTACAATTATATTCACAATTGTTAACTTGGACGTGCGCTAAAATTTAAACTTTCATTTAATTTAAAATTGATCAAACTCTATTTTTATTTTATATTTTGTAAATCCGGCGCCTTTCATTGCAATTTACATGAAAAAATCTTGTCAACTACGGTAATGAACATGAATCAAACAAAAAAAAAAATTGTGGTCTTTAGATATCAGTTAATTGTATACATTTTTAACGTTACATATTTTTAAAAAGATTTAAATTCTAGGACGTAAGGCGAATTCTAACACAAATTAATGGGACTATTTTGTCATAACATTTACCCTAAAATATATATGTGCTTTTCAAGGTGATACACTAAGAAAATAAAAAAAACTGCCTTAAAAGCAACAATAAACAAATCTTCAAAAAGTATCAAGTAATGTACTATGTATTTCAGCAACCTTCAAGATTAAGAGATAAGGCTCTATTGAACTAATATAATATTTTTCATCTCTTGTCTTTCACTGCGTAACCAACTTGTTTACATTTCAATAGGAAAAAGATTTTCCAAATAATATATTTATAAGTGTATTTACCTAAAAGAAATATTTAAGAAAGATTAACAGCTGGAACGAAATTTGTAAGAAAATAAAATAAAAGGATTCTGCGGTACAGAAACAAGTAAGCTACAAAATGTAACATTCTATTTTATAATAAGGAAAGGTTACATTTTCATAACATTCGAAAATAAAGTGTTTATATTCTTTCCGCAATTATTGTGAAGTTATAGAAAACCACAGGCACGGAACAAAGCAATTTCTTGTAGTTGGGAGCGCAGAGTCAAACGATTTTGAATTTCTAATGCGTTACTGTTTGTTAGAAACATATTTGGGCTGCATTTTATTTAAATTATTTAAAACTTGCTTCTATGTCATAATACGTAATATAACGCCTGTAATCAGCGAAGAGATAGACACAGGAGTGTTCTTCACTCCCACGGTTTACTAATTACTTTATGTGTCCTGCAATGGAATAGGTGGTGAGCCTAGTGCCATATAGACCGCACACAAATCCGGACTCTGAGCTGTTACTCGTATAAGGAGTTTCAGGTCAGAAAAATTCCATAATAACCCAACCCGGGAATCGAAACCAGGTCCCATTGATCGCCTCGAGCCTCTTAAGTCATAATATAAAAATAAAAATTCGTTATATGTATATCTCGTTATAGTATCTGTTTTACAAGCAGATGCATAATTATATGATTTTTACATTCAATGTAAATATTTATTTAATGTTGTTAATGTTACTATTTAAACCCTTTTTATTCTGAAATAAGACCTTTTTTGTGCCGTGGAGGGGGAGGTTCGGTACTCCGGGACACTGCAACGGAAGGCATCGACTCGCTACTTGCGCAACACCTCTGCAATTCAAAACAATTTAAAATAATAGACACTTCTTAATAAACTTAAAAATCGCGGATGTTGTGAAAATGTATAATATATGCAAGTATTAAATTGTAAGGCTTGTAATTTTGCCGCGATGGCGTATGCCATACGGTGTAAGGGTAAGCTAGCAAATTTATTTGGGTTTTGGATATCCATATCTCACAGGAAAATTTACACGGATTATTTTCGTTATTCGGACGATACGATAATCACGTAACTTGACTGGGTTATTATTCTTCGACGATAGACATTTATCCTGGATATATGATGGGTTATAAAATGAATTGTCTCTTTTAACACAATTACGTATTCGTATCATTGGTCGAGTGGTTGTGAGCGCGACTGCCGAGCGAGAGGTCCTGGGTTTAATCCCCGGTAGGTTGCTAATACTAATTTATAGCATCGTTATCTGTTAATTCATTTAGGTATTAGAATTACTTTTAGTTCTGCAAGTATGCGTATACGTGTAATGTTACGAACACAATTTGCTTTAGTGTTATGTATGGAGTTCACAAACTTTCGTTTAAAAGCTACCAGATAGAAGCGTAGGTAAAATGTAAGCAACGTTTTGCACAATTAACTTGGAGTTGCGTGAACTGGACAGGTGTCAAGTGTTCGTAATTTCAAATCGATACATCGCGTTGCCGATTTAAACCAATAGCATACACCTATAATACAATAATTATCCGATTTAGCGATAGCGAACGATGTCAAGTAATCAATGCAACGTATGAATCTATTGTGTAAATTGCATCCGACTGAAATTAGTCTATGAATTTAATGTTAGTTATTGTCAAGAAAATACAGGTAGCACGAAAGGTAGCAGGTGCATTTCTTGATGCGTGTTAATATTTTATGCATTGTTCAATCTTCATTAGTGTCACGTTCAAAGTTCAATTTTTTGAACAATATGACAATTTTTGCTTTTGAATAAATATAGGGCGGTATCGCTGCATTTCTTTTAGCATATCCCAAATTACACGTTAGAGACAGGGTAAAGTGGTCCTTTATATTCGATTATTAGGATCCGGTTTAAGCTGTTCAAATAAAATAAAATTCATAGCTTAATTAAAAACAAAACAGTTTTTTCGAAAATTCCCGAACGAATCAATCGATTTCGATATAGTTGGTAATGTTCGAAGCAATTTTTTGTGCTTAAGAACTGGTTAGATTTTGAAATGGATCGTAGGACCGTTCAAAAGTTATTTTAAAAATAAAACATTTCCTTGAAAATTTTATCTTTGATATTTCTGAAAATGCACTGATCAGAATTGTTTAAGTACTGTCAACCGTGTTCCGATCGATACACAATATACATTCATACAGACTTACGAATATCATTGTAAAAATAATCAGAATAGTTTCGTAAGCTTAGAAAACGTGAAAATCTGGGGAGTCGTCGTTTTTTGAAATTTGAGAAGTGTGAAAGGTATAACTTGCCAATTTTTGAAAATTTGGAATTTTCGTAGCGAGAACGTAAAAAAGTATCGGCACATGATTGCACATTTAGCCTGTCTATCAAAACGCAGGCTCGTTGAAAGGCGGTAGAAAAAAGTTGTCAAAGGTTAACTTTGAACAATAATTTATTGACGCTTATATTGAATATTTTGCAGTTTCGACACTGTTGTAGGTACATTTGAGACTACCGATCGAATATCGATCGATTTGCACCTGTCTTATTTGTCAATAGGAAACTTGCGTGTTTGTTAAGCGTTAGACGACAGAAGGAACTTCGTCTTCAAACTAAGCAGACGATAGAGCTGCAAACGTTCTTGTGGACACTCAGTGTAACAAAGTCTCTGATTACGTTCTCAATTTTATCAACTTATAATAATAACAATAATAATAATAATCGTCATCGTCGTTTTCGTTATCAGCCTATCTTTGTCCACTGCCGGACATAGGCCTCCCCCAATGATAATACTTTGGGAAATTCTCTCACAAGACCATCTGATCCCGAAAGTAAACATTAAGACAGCGTGTGTTATGGTAACCAGGCGGCTAATATATTCTAGAACCATCCGTCCAACCATAATACATATTCTAGAACCATCGCTTAATCATATGATATTTGTCAATGGGAAACACAGGTTTCCCAGCCCACAAATATGATGAACCAACAACCGCGAGGTTATAGCACTACCGAATTATATTTGGATACACTTGTCACATAGAGGATAGTAAAAATACAAACGATAAATGATTCTCTCGGCCCTTTCATCATTGCACTGTTGGATTAAGGGTCTCCTCTCAAATTGGGAGGGTTAAGGCCGTTTTGCGTACATTTTGATAATATTCCGTAAATAATCTGGCAAATTCTTATCGTTCAATAAATACTGGCGTTTTGTGCTCTATGCTCTTTACTGTCGTGCCGGTATAGTAATTAATTATAAATATAGATTAACACTAATGCTTTTTGTCATATTTGAGATTTTTTAACGAAACAACTGTAGACCTTACAGGAATTACAAGCATATTGTTGAAAACATGTAAAATGAAAAGTGCAAGCTCTAACTAATGAACCATGTCCGTTACTCGGGAAGTGATACCTAAAGGTATTATCCTTAACTCACCTAGTATGATTTCGTCGCTAGCTCGTCTCTCGTGCCTGGTAGAAGCGCCCTCTGCCACCTGTTTGCACAATGTGCGTTTGTTCACATTACTAACATCGCATTAAATCAGGACAAAGTGGACGTGGAAAGCTACAAGATTGTGAAGACAGTTTTGGAACTTCTACTTAATAAGATTTTCTTTAGAGCGTTTCTGATTTCGCCAGCATTTGATAGTATTTAACATTATTTAGAATACACAGTCATGTCTCTATCATACAAACTGAACGTAGTAAGCATAATTTTTTTTTTTTTAATAGAATGTTCTGTGATTAATGGGGCCTATTTGACAATTGGTTAATTTGCAACAACGTTTCTAGCTAATAAAATGAACTTATCATCACAATTATAAAACAATTGCCACTTAGAGTCGCAGTTCGATGTGGCATAGCACGCAGGTTGCCTATATCTTACTTTCTACTTTTCTCCTAACTCTCTCCCTCTCTCTAACTTATTATTATGGAATATAGCAAGTAAAGAAAAGAGAATAATAAAGAATTAGGTTATTTTTATGAAATAATGTCAAATTTGTGAGAAAACACCCAGAACCGCATGGCCATTTTTATTCGTTTGGTTATGAAACTTTAAAGAATATCAATTCATGTTTCTAATTCCGCTTAATTCCGGTTAAGTGACAATCTGATATATATCGAGAAAATTTGAAATTCGAACCTGCAGCACTGATGCTCAGATGTTTCTGATTTCCTAGTTCTAGCCTCCAACCTTTGTAGAGCAGTAAATGTGCGAACAAAGCGTTTCAGTGAGAGTGAAGTTCGGATTTTCAAAATTTACTCGCCGGGTTTTCGACAAAGGACTAGTTAAAATTTCGTTTCAAACTGCAACGATTCAAAATAAAATTTAATGCAAATGATGCGATTTGCCTAAAATAAGTAAATCATTGATTATTTCAGTACTTATACACCATGTGTCAATAATTCAATAATTCAATAATAATGTAAAACACAATATCTCCCCTGAATTTCCCTGAAGGGATAGGCTGAGGAGTGTAGTACCTCATTTTTCACTAGTTTCTCGTATATCACACCCATATAATAGAGGGTGAGCCTATTGACTTACACTGGACAGAAATTTCGACTGGGAATTTCATATATAAAACCTTAAAATCCTCTATATACATACTTATAAATGGGAATTGAACTAATCTGAAGTCATATGAAATCTTAAGAGCCTTAGTACAGACGAGGAGAACCAGCAAGATTTTATCATTTTATTCTTCCCGTCGATGTTGCTGGAAAATTGTATAGAACACTGAACGGCATAACGCATCCCACTGTATTGGTACATTTGTGACAGTTGACTTTGGACGATGTCGATGAAGAGTTGAGAGAAGACAGTTTGATTAACATTTGGTAGGCAATAATAGCTTGCTAGAAGCAATGTACTTATTGTTCATGAAAATATCTATGTATGTCTCCGGGCAACCTACACATTGACATCTTACTCCAATTATACAAAAACTGTATTATAGTAAACTATACGTAATAAATACTAGTACTAATTTGTGCAGTTGCTCATCTTCAATTCTTTGATTTTTTTTCCCAATGAATACGCTTCTTTGAGATTGAAATTAGTTATGGCTTATTTTATAAATTCCTACGGTAACCAAATGCTTTCTGTAAGACCCAATACATTTTGTGGTTTTACTTCAAGATGAGTGCCGGATTATCGGAAATATCAATTCAATGCAATAATCAATCGATATTCAACGCAATTTGAATTTGAAGTTCAGACGTCCATACAGATGCAGTTACATAACATCACGCCAGTATTTTTCCGAAGGTGTAGACTTAGGAATGCAATATTCCTACGTTTAATCTGCTTTATAACACGTCCCATAGAATAGAGGATGAGTTTTTTTCCACACATCA
>DWJK01002912.1:0-13874 GCA_018248815.1 Croniades pieria auraria
TATAATCCTGAAAACTGCATTCAAATCGGATAAGCCGTTTCTGAGATTAGCGTGCACAAACATACAGACAAACTGACAAAATGAAAAACATTGTTTTGGGTTCTCTTACGTATATAAAGGCATCCCGTTATGAATTTTTAAATATATTTGCCATGTACAGACAGCGATCAGTTACAGTTTTATTATATGTGTGGATATTGAAATATATTTGTAATTTCTATTAGTATAACTAGTAATAAATTGCAGTATTCGATTGCAAAGGAAACACATGTCAGATACACTCATTTTGACTGTAACCGTCAGAACGCAACAGAAGTACCTCATTATTATAATACCCTTCTTTATAATCTTGTGAATAATTTAGCTACTGCAATTGTATATATCACTTTGAAAACATTTAAAGTAATTAAAACGAAATCGTCAAAACGATCGAATGATACGATGGAAAATTTCGAAATCGATCCGCTCGAAATCGACGCCCTATAAATTTTTACCGTAATTCTCGTAATCAATAAATTCCACGCGACCCTAATCAACATAAATGTACGATGCCCTATAAAAATTACCTTAAAGCAATTTTAGTAACCGTAGGCGAAAGGGCGTACAAACTTTGCTATATAGCTGGTAATTTCATTAGATTATCGCACCCATATTCGAATAGTTCGCCTTCAACTAACTTACTATGCATTAAGTTAGCCTTGAGCACTACGTAGGAATGTCTCTTGCGTCGATATCACCCCTGTGTTGCACGTCGTCATCCACATCCCATGCAAGAACAGCTCGACCCAGACTACCAACAGAAACCAGTGCATAGCAGTTTAAGATAAATATCAACTTTGAATTATTATATCTTATAGCTAATATATGTACAAAATTAATATATGACGTGACACAGAAATAATTTAATTCACTACGTGCATTTGTAAATTATTTTGTAATTAACAAGAAGTATGATGTTTACTTACGAGAATGCCTATTAGAGGAGAGCTATGTCCAGCGGTGGATATCTCGAGTCTGATGATGATGATGTGATATGAAAAGGTCTATGGAATATACATAGTTACCGCTTATAAAGAGATAGACTTACTACATACCTGCCATATATTTATACAATAAAATGATAAATAGAACTCTTTAAAATATAACATGGTATAACATATAATTTAAATATTATATTTATATTAATATAGCATATAATTTAAAATATAACACATTGTGCCCTATTCTAACCGGTAAGGAGTGGAACGTTGCTTAACTCCGGTTAAAGGTTAAAACAGCTAGTGCAGTTCCATGAAAGGAATTTTGCCTCAGCCTTACAGCAATTTTCGTGGCAACAATGCACTTGTCGATCTAAAAGGTCAGAATGCATGAAACTGTTGATATCACTGGGTTACAGTTATAGAGTATCGCTCTTGCATAATTATGTTAAAAATGTATGCAAATTAGTGTAGATCTTCAAAACTTTGTAAATATATGTATATAGTGCTATGAGTGTTACACATACAGACAAAAATATTTATAGAATTCGTAGGAATTAATCTTACGGAAACTTTTAGAATAACACATAATAAGAAATTTTAATTTATATATTAGGGAACTAGGCGCTTACTTCTATAACTAATTTCTTCTTAAAAACCGCTATTTACATACATGTAAGTTATTGTAAAATGTAAAGGTACGAGCAACGAAGCGAACAGGTTTCACTATAGAAGGATTTATTTTACTCGACATCTATGTCAAGACCAAGGAGTTCAAACACGTTTGCTACTTATTTATGCATGTTTGTTTTCTACGCGTCACTGACCCACTAAAATCGAAATAAAGAAAAAAAATGAAAGCTGACATATCCGTAATTCAAGTTAAATAGATAGATACGTTTCTTTACAAACCAGTTTCCGCCAAATTCCGTTTTAGCTGGCGTTCCACATTTAAATAATTTATTTTTCGCGCGCTCTCATTAGCATCTACATTTGATGTAACTGCGATAATCAATTCTAATCAATCAATTTGCTGACACGATATGGCAATTACATTTACGAGTGATTAATTGGATTAAGTGAACGATATTCGATTTGCTTTTTTTTTACTGCTAAGGAAAAAAATGTTTGTAAAGTGCCAGAAATCAAATGGTCCATGTGGTCCACAGGCATTCAGTAAAAACCCAAAACATATTTAAATTTAGAATGGCAAATTGCTGGAAAGAGACACGAATACATTTTTGTAGTCCTTGAAAACTAAGCTGGAACAATGTATTGCTTTAGCAGCAAATACAAGCACCTCTCACGGGTGCAATGGGTTTTTCACCCTCAAAAGAACTACTTATTTCTCGAGACTAAACGCTGAATGCGTTGCTCACCTGATGTGTTGCTCGTTTGTTGTAAGCGTTATCGCTAATACTATATCCCGCTTATGCTTTACTGCCATATATAGATAATTTTACACCCGGTTACAGAATCATACTGTGGCTTATCACAATATTACGATTACTTTCTCGGGTGAAAATTAAAGCTACAAACTCCGGTTCAACAGTCAGGGTCACTAACCATTATACCAGCTGCTAGACTGACCGGTTGGTCTTTGTTTTCTCAATTTAACCTGGCAGACAGGCAGGCCACTTGGTAAGTGGTTAGCATCGCCTAAGGACACGAGAGGAGTTTAAAACAACAGAGAAGTTGCCAATGCGTTGCCCGCATTGAAGGATCTTTCTTGAAGAACCCCATATTTTAGAGAAAGTAAATGCTTAGGACATCATTTAATTTTGAACTTGAATTTGATTGAACATTGAATTTGATTTCTTTTCTTACGCCTTAACTAACACATTCTAGTGACCATATTTTTTTCGAGACGTTCGCTTAAATA
This sequence comes from Croniades pieria auraria, assembly GCA_018248815.1. NCBI lineage: Eukaryota > Metazoa > Arthropoda > Insecta > Lepidoptera > Hesperiidae > Croniades > Croniades pieria. Next base: position 2,860 of record DWJK01002912.1, read on the forward strand.
CATTACACCATCACTCCCGGTTTTTATGGCATGACGCATGATGCTAAGCTCATAAAAACTTAACCTTGCTAGGTCAACGGTTACGTAACCACTTAAAACTAAAATACAAGTTCTAGCCTAAGCTCTTAGTCCCGGCTTTTGTTACATAATCCTTTTAGTTTAGAAAATTCTACGCTGTTTAGAAAAGCGGTTATTTTAAGCTCTTACTTAGTTACTCCAGGCTTTCGGGAAGGAAATAAGCGACGAACGCGAAACCATCTGGTGCTGAAAGGTATTGTAATATATGGATTTACGTAAACTAACGTAAGCCATATTTATGTAACGTGCGTTAAATTTGAACAATATATCATTTATGTTACACTCTTCTACCTACCCCTTCGCGAAATGCATTCCTGAAATTACTTTTTATATAGTTTATTGTTAATAAGCATGTTACATGTGCAACGTAACTGGTGAAACGCGAGAGTGTACTACACTCCTCTGCCTACCCCTTCGGGGAAACAGGCGTGAGGTTACGTTCAATGTTACATATTACATGTATAGTTATTAAAAAAGAGTAAGCGACATCTACAAACGAATATATTCTTTGTCGGATTAAAAAGTATTATTCCAAAATGTAAAGTAAGCGGAACTTTTATCATATAGAATTGTATTTAAAGTAACAATCCCAGAACGCATACCAATTTGACCAGAGAAAATATTGCTACCAATCTCATCTAACTTTTCGATCCGTAAGCTTCTGAAATGCCAAGGAATTAGGATAACTCCCTTGTCTTACTTAACTTAGCTAAAAAGAAAATAAGTTGGGTCCACTGCAGACTTGGGAACGATCCGAACTTTACAATACAAAATAATGCACTCCGAACAGTCGATACTGGAAGTTCGAGACTTAATCTTACTTGAGATTACTTGAGTCCTGTAGTCTGTCCGTTCGGTAGGTTCATTCCATTACTTAGAGAGTTCGTTCCGGCTACCGGTTTTATTTTCGCTGAAAAGCCCGAGATGAGCCGAAATAACCGACTGTAACTTTTAACAAGATGGACGAATATTTCCACCTAATTTAATCTTGTGAAAATTTTGGCGCCAACGCTTTTGTTCACTAAACGCCAACCGTTACTGCACTTTGCGCCCTTAATTATTCACAAAGTGCTGTTCATACAAATCTTTTGAACATTATTTAGTACCCGCACAGCGAGCCTCAAGGTTCGGCGGATCGAGTTACTCGTTTGCTTTAACACATTGCAAGTCAGTAATGACAGTACACGTTAACTCAAATATGCATATTATATTTTATTTTTGAAAATAGCTGTGTCTAGCTGTTACGTTTTATTATCAAAATGCCTAAACCTTGAGGAAGAATACAGGTTACCCAGAAAACTGCTAAGTAAGATCCCTTAACAAATAATATATACGTACATATGTAAACATATGTAAATTACTTTGAATGTTCAAAAACGCGACGCTGAACAAAACATTTTAAACAAGAATCTCATAATAATTTGTGCTGCAGACCTGAGCACAGGTCTTTACTATTTCTTGGGAACTATACGACATTTTATTACCGAAAAATTCATGAACTACACCCGCGTATACAATGTTGCATGTAACGTGAATTTATAAGGGACCTATTTTACTAGGACCTGGAACCTGGTGGAAAATTCATCAATATAGTTACATTCAATCGATTCGACCTTAATAAATGTTTCTTGTAATGCCTATTATTGCCGGATATTAGTTATAAATATACGGATTCGTCGAAACACTGTTGATTACACTCAGTTTTATTACACTTGCAGTATAAATCAACCGTAATTAAACGGAATTCACAATTATTGCAATTCCGATATATTGTAAATCGATACGACAGACATCCGAACAGATTGTTTCCGTTAGTTTTGCTTTCATTTTGTAAAGGACACTTTGGGACGATTCGAATTAAATATAATAACTGGTAGCCTCGGTCGATGGTCATTTTGATAGACACAAACGAATATGACAATAAAGAACAATGTATTGTTATTTGGAGATTACATGGCTGGAGGTAAGAGATCAATAAATCTTTGGCATTGATAAAGTCAGCAGACCTGTAAAAATAAAATAACAAATGTTACGTTATTTGCAATATCAATAAACGTCAAGCAAAACTTTTGTTCTGTAAGGCTTGACAATAATTTCGATAGATTTCCTTGCAGATAAAATGCATTTATGTACACATGATAAATACAAATACCATGTACAAGTATCTGCCGTCATCGTTACCGTGAACGTATACATATATACATACATAGGATAAGTAGTTCCTGGTTGATATAATTTCTATTTCCTATTATACTTCGTATCGGCTTTTATATACTGTTATATCACTTCATTGATGTAATATAATATATAGTCAGTGTAATTTAAGCTAGGTAGGACAAGGAAACGTTAAACATACGTACTGTCTGTATATAAATTATAGGAAAAAACTATATACAAATAACAAATTGTGTGGGATTGAATACGAACTACATTTTTCGCACGGTTATAACCCCCTTCAGATGGTTATGATGGTGGAAATACCGTGCAGAAATATTCTGGAAATGTGGCTTAGGATATCACCCACGAGCTCGTCGGGAGCTTTACGCTTATTATCTTTTATCTATTTCTAAACAAAGAAAGATCGAAAAATAGTTAAAAACTTTTTACTTGATTTAAATTTCTAACATGTAAATTACTCAACCTTGTCCACTGTCAGTTCAATTTATCACGGGCTACGTGTAACAAGTGACGCAAAACAAAAAAATTATTAGTTGGCGTCTCAGCTTAACGTTTTTTGATCAAGCAACCAGTTCAAAAACCCGAATCCACGAGCCGTTGTTCGCGCTCACGACCACTGGGTCTACGTGCTCATTTAACGCTTCAATGCTTGTAAAAAAGACAATGACAATCATTGATATGTTTGCTATTTTAGCAGTGAACTCCCCGCCAACAATAGCGCTAAGATGGAACAGTGGTTCGTGCAATTTTCTCGTAAAAACCGGAGAGCCGTGAATTATGATAGCGCCGAGTACGGCCAGTTCCGGCGACACAACTTTCCAATGAAAGCGACACGCGCTTCTGTTTTGTTTCACCAAACTCTACTCCATTCCACTTCCATTATTACAACGTTACACGTAACAGTCGTTCCGAAGTTGATGTTCTACGAAGGACCGTTTTTTTAATTGTTACCCACAGTGTACTATAATTTTGAGATATTGTTTTTTTTCCGTATAACAACAACAATGTTCTCCTATTATTTATATACCGTATAAACAATTTTTTATTTTATAAGAATAAAAAGACAAGTTTATCTGATTTTAACTCATATGTTGTTAATACGAGTATTGCCGAAACGTTATGACATCATCACTATTGTCTAGTAGCCAGGCAACTACTCATCGAGAGACATCTCATTCGATGAGTACAACGTACGGAGGACTGTTTTGCGTCTCGATCATAAACGTGAGACCTACTCTAATAGCTAAAGAACCTTGACGTTTTCCGTAGTGTGATTGGAGTTGCAAATAAATAATACTGCATATAAAGGATTATAAAATGAACAGTCTAACACCGCTCTGTCCTTTTAACATCCGTTGTTTTTATGAAATACGTTCTGCGTGTATCAAGAACATCGACTTTCAATAATGTGCGATACAAAACAATGCCACAGTGGATTTAGATACGGTATTATGAGGGATCTGTAAGTAAAAGTTAGTACTACTTTCAATGTCAAATTAAAAGTTATACAAAATGGCGGCAATGCATTATTGACCCTATAAAACACTTTTCCATGAACAAATGCGGATCGACATGGTTTGAACTTATCCTGACATTTGTTAGTCCTATACCACTTTAAGAAGATAAAAATCTAAACATCAATATTTTGAACAACACAATCAACCTTCTATTAACTAGATAAGTTTATAATTATTATTGACAATATAATGAAAAATGAATACGTATGTATATAACTTATGACAAAGGAAACGGACAAATAGTTGTTAGATAAATGTCGTTCTAGTAAGGAGCGGGCTCGTCGAGTGTAAGATCGTGGGTCGTTTGGCCGGCGATGTCCAGTCCGGCGTGGCCCAAATGCATTGCAATTACAGACCGGCTCTTTGGCAAGTGCACGCGACGGAGCTGTTGAATAGTGGACCCGTTTCATTACAATTAGCAACGCACTAACACAACAGAATTAGTGCATTACTCTGCGTTGACCATTATCATATTAGACTCGGGTTATAAAGACACATTTAGCAAAGTTGGGTATGGTTCGATGGTTTAGGCATGTAGAAACAACTGCAGAAGAAAGAATGACGGATACATATAGAACACGGTGTTGATAGAGCCAGCTTCATACAAGACCGTCTATCTTGAGTAAATAGGCCGGATGCTGACTGTAGATCCAGAAGTCTTTGAACCGCTATGCGTATATGAACAGAGTGAATGTAAAGGAAGCCAGTCACCTCTATAAGAATAGAAATATTTGGCACTATGTGCGGTCTGCCTACCCTATAAAGAATCTAGCGTGGTTATACAGTAATAATAATATTATTTGGTAAGATTACGATCCGTGACTATTCTTAATTGTCGTCTAGACATTTGATATTTAGATTTCATTATCCAATGGAATATTTAAATATTCTCACTCAAATGCAGTACATAAATAATAACGAATAATGTATTCATCGTCTGATGGAGTCGGTAAAAGGAAAAGTCGAATGTAACCGTATATTTATATTTAAACAATTAAGAATATTCACGTATTTAAAAAAGTTACGGCTTCAAATATTTATTTTATGTCAGAAAATAGCTTGTACGCCAACACTGGCGAATAGACACCGTTTGAAATATAATTACCATACAGAGAAAGTTAACGACCATTATAAAATATGCACGCTTCAGTCGCAATTTATTAAGCGGATTTTTGACTAAACACAAATGAAGGGTTATAGCTCAATAACAAGGGCGTATTGAATCCAGAAATGTAACAAATAACATTAAAGGGAAGTGCGTCGCGAGACTTCATCAAGCAAGCTTAAATTGCACTCCAAGTCCGTTCGCTCTTAACTGAATGTTTCCTCCAGACTTGATTAAAACCGGGAGCGACGCGGTAAACAGGCTACTTACTTGAACAAACCGACCCTTAAGACTCGCAGACGCTCATATGAGCTCTTTTGCTAGTGCATTTCTAGTTAATTGCATATTAGCCCAAGGATTATTTGAGCAGCTTCTACTCGTTATAATATTGTTATCAAACTTGCGTTTTTAGCACTACTAATTTCTGTTTTAAAATATTTTTTGAGGTTATGAAGTCATTGTTAAAGATCGACTTGCTAGTGTACTTCTGCTGCTGCAGAGCAGCAGTTCTAGGGCTATTTAGATCCGGTTTAATAATGCAGTAAACTTATACACCAATAAAACTTAGATTCCACAATTATTTTTGTATATTGATTAATTGACTAAGTTACTGGTACATTCGTAAAATTATTGGAACTACGATCCTCTTCGTCCGTGAAACGTAACGCCTTTAATTACTACCAAGTATTATGAAAATTCCACTGTTGGGACATGGGTCTCCTCTCATAATGAGAAGGTTAAGGCCATAGTGGAATGATTTAAAAAGGGCTCGTGAATTATTATTCGTTATTATGAAATTCTATAAAGTACAAGTAACATTAATCTATGAAATATAAAATACATTAATAAAAGATATATGAAAATTTTATTAAACGTGAAAACCTAACCTTACTCCTCTAATTCCCGAAGAGGTAGGTAGAAGGATGTAGTACACTCCCACATTTCCCCAGTTATGTTTACATCCCGCAATGGAATAGGTGGTGAGCCTAAAATTATTAGGCTCACCGTCTATTAAACAACGAACAACAATCCATGAATTATAAATAATATTAATAAATAAATTCGCACACATACAAATGGTTTACTTATATTCATACACACATATGTACATACGGAAGTGATTGTAAAAATAGTTAAAATAGCTACCTAGAACTCAAAACGTGGAGATCTCGTGAAAAGTCGATTTTCGAAATTCGGAGTGAAAACAACATTTTTCCAATTTTTAAAAATTTTGGATTTTCGTAGCGAGAAGTTAAAAAATAAGATTGAATTCAAATCAAATCCCACTGCGCTACACCCCAAAAAAAAAAAATTTTTTTTATTGAGCAATTTTTACACTTGCTCTACCGTTGTACCCTTCGCGGAGATGAGAAATTGTGGCAGACATTAAAATACAGACGACGTTGACCAAAAACGAAAACAGTCATTACAAATAATATCGTTATGTAAAAGCCCCAAACTACTTTAAATATTAGATGATGTGAAAAATAATACATTAAATACATCGTACTATGAAGTGTAACACATATACACCTAAATACTTATAATTATATTTTTAAACTGGTTTAAATTAATTTGGTAAATATAAATTCCCAGTACCAGCTGTATGTGAAAAATATGTGATAAATAAAACACGAAAACCAATATATTATCGAATGTAAATACAAGTTATTGTATTTTTAAATTGGTTTAAATTAATTTGGTAAATTGAAATTCCCAGTAGCAGCTTGGAATCCAGATTTGTGCCCCGTGTATGGCAATAAGCTCACACCCTATTCCATGAAACGTATATCATAACTGGCGAACCGTGGTAGTGTACTACAAACCTCTGCCTACCCGTTCGGAGAAATACAGGGGTAATGTTATGTTGTGATAATAAATTATTTTTATTTAAATAACAAGTGTCCGAAGATTACAGATTTCACGAAGCGCCAGAGGCAAAATGAAAACATTCTGAAATTGTGAACATGATATTTAAAGTATTTAAAATAATTTGACGGTACAGATTTCGTGACCAACTGTGTTAAAAGCATTGAGACAGGCGACAATCATTATCACTGTCAGTATTTTTCATCCATTCCAAGTGTAATATTTTGTATAAACGCTTAAAGACAATTTCATAATGTATCCTGAATTAACTGAGAATATGTAAGGAATCATAAAATTTGAGTTCTATTATTAAACACATGCTTAGTCAGATGATTAAAATTAAAAAAAATATAGTTCTCGTATATAGCTATTAAAGTCGTTTAGACTATCGATGTCGCAGGGACGACCAATTGATTTTCAATTGACGCTCAACTGATTGCCGAATTAAGGACATCGACCCACGGCCACCATTAATTTGACAACATAATAGGCAAACCATTAAATGGAAATTTACATAAATTTACAACAATAATGTGCCCAATTAGAGTTTTATGTAAGTAATAACGACGTGTAAGTAATAACGTATATAAAGCGATTTCAATATCTTAAGACAATACCAATATTGACTATGTTTAAGTTTCGCCTAAAGCTTGATAAAATAATTTAAATTTTTTTTATCCTCATTACAGTTAAACAATTTTAGATTTTTTTTAATTACAAACTGACACAAATGTTCCCAGTAGTTGTTTTATTAGCATTATTATAAGCGATTCTAGTCATTTAAATTACAGAACGAGCATGAATAATTTCTGATACACATTGCAATAATAAAATATAAATAATTAATATTTTATTATTAAATTTTTATTCTACGTTATATTTAGTAATCCATTATTTTTATTACCATATATGAAGACATTAGTGAATGTGGAAGAAGCACGGCAAATATGCAAGGGTAGAGTTTGGCACTCCATGTTTTCTGCCTACCCCGTAAGGGAGTTGGCGTGAAGATATATATGTATGTATAGTTATTATTATAACTTAATTTCATAGACAACAACCATTTCCGTTAGTTTTGAATGTGTAATGTATTTGTCAATTTGTCTCATATACCTATTTTCCTTGACCTAAATTGCTTTGAACATCCTTTAAACGGTTAGTTGTCAACTTGTAACGTGTAGATTTAATGATGATTGCGCCTATTATACCGCACAGTCGTATCTACAGCTCAATGGCAATGTTTTGGCGGGTAGTAGTTTTTCATAGTCGTTATACAATAATTATTGCGGCGACGATTTCTTCAAGTTCTGATGCAAATACGGCAATGACACTTGTGTAACGCCGCGTTAAGGCTTGCGTAGTGGGACGAATCGATCTAGATCTCGCTTGTAAAGAGTTCAACGCGCGCACTGCGTAGGCGCAGCTGTTTTCCTTTTTCCACACGTACATGCGTATCTGCCTTTGAGTGAATACAACAATGAGTATGAATCATTGTCTATAATGAGCAATACAGTTAATAAAAATAAATCTAATACTATCCGATGTAATGTTATAATAGCAATATAGTTTACATCCGCTCGTCAAGAAACTCCACTTAAATTTTTTTTGTAAATATCAAATAGTAAAAAAATCGCCAGAACAGCAATCGTTATCGATAAAAATTTAGACACATGAATTAAAATCCTTCGTAGGCATCATTCTACAGACCCCGTCATACAGAAGATTTCAACGCGCGCTGTGCGCATGCGCAGCTTTTGATTTTTAAATCATAACAGATTTATGTAACAACAATGACACATCCGTTGCTTGCCTAATAGTCCTACCCTCCTTATTAGTTCCTATAACAGTCAATAGAATCGGTCTTATCTCTCTAATATGAGCCTTTAGCAATTATTTACACGCAAAATTAATGCTGGATGCGACAAGCCGAGGTCGGAGCGCGATGGCGCTCATTAGGGGAGGCCTCTGTCCAGCAGTGGACTGAGATAGGCTGATGATGATGATGAAAATTAATGTAGATTTTCTTTGCTATATTCGTACATTTTTGTGGTATGACATGGTTTGTAACTTAACATGCAAATCATGATTGAATATACAATAATAGTTACATTTATTCCAAATAGATAAACATGAAATGTAGGTAACAAAAGCAAGCATGTGTATTGAATATTTGCATGCTTATTATAGAAGTTGTTGTTTTCATTTTGATATTTGATATTTACTTCACTACTATTTTCCATGTACACGTTTATCTCCCACTACTTATCAATAGGCCCTTTTATAATCAAAGGTATGCTGGAAGAGATTTCTTTAGAGAAAAGTACTACCTTTGTACAAATCTCGTCCTTTTTGCACTTTAAATTTATTTACGAACATAAAAATTAATAAACAAAAACAATTTTGACATATTTTAATTAATTTTAAATTTAATAGCAAAATTTTACAATTTCCATTTCTGTTTACTTCAACAACTTGCCGATAAATAATCATCATTTTGATGCAGAAAGGCTGTAAATAAATAAATTATATATTTAGTGTTCATGAGAAATTTTAATTTTATTTTATTTATCTTAATAATAAGAAATAACCATATTAATAGTAAACATGTCACATCAGATAAAATTCAATTACTGTTATTACGAGGTCTGCGTCAGTGAAAAATAAGGTAGAGATAGCCCAGTAACATTATTGCGATAGCGCCTTAAACGGTCCTTATTACCAACAGCACATGTCTGGAAACTGGTTCCGTCACGAGCTATCGTAACTGACAGGTACGTCTTATATGAGCTCTCTCCGAGGTAACATCGATTCAGCGGCAACAAGTCTGACTGCTTTCTTCTCTCTTCCGCAAAATGAAGGATTCCAACTAAAAAGTTGTTCACATGTAGCTAATGCGACTGTTGTATTGAAATATGTCAAATATTAATAATACTTATCGAATCAAGTAATACTCAATGAGATTTGATTCGGTACATTTATTGTATCAAGATGAATAAAACTATAATAATAGAACGTAAAAAAATTTTACAGACAGTTCAGATAGATAGAAAGTTGGATAGAAATAGCGTCAATAACAGATACTGGACAAAATGAAAACCTTGCATTAAAGCGTTTAAATTTGTCTGAAAAAATGTATCTGTCACTAGCAAAACAGTTATCTGTCACTGCTTATTTCATAGATATATCTTCTATTTATTTCGTGAAAGCTTAGTCGATCAATCGAATTAAAAAATATAACTAAATTTATAGTTCCCGAAGATACCTCAATATTTCACATATAGCCTTTCAGTTCCGTTTTTATTGCATTAAAAATTGTTTAAAAATAAAGGTCATGGACTGCCTCGTTGGTCGAGTGGTTGTAAGCGCGACTGCCGAACGGGAGGTCCTGGGTTCAAATCTCGGGTCGGGTAGTGTGGGAATTTACTAGTTTAGAGTTTCTAGTAGTGACTCGGAGTCTGGAGCAGTGCCCGGTGTAAGGCATTAGGCTCACTACGTATTCCATGGGACTTAAACGTAACTAGTGAAACATGGGAGTGTACTACACTCCTCTGCCTACCCCTTCAGGGATTATAGGCGTGATGTTACGTTTTTTTCTTTAAATAAAGGCGTTCGAAGTACTAAGTAGTCCATATACATGACTCTAGATAAAGTTTCTCTCCAAACAAAACTTTAATAAAATCAATTGATCTTCTACAACGTAAAATGGGCAGTCGTACAATTTATTACAATGAATTGTAGTATTAAGAATCAATTTATACGCGATATTGTTTGTATAACTTTGCCAATATTGAAAGAAAATCTAAATTATATACTTAGATAAATAGAATACCAGTATAAAAAGATATCCTGCTATATAACAAATAAGACTTACGAATTCTTCTAATTATCCGAATCAAACCATGCGTACAAATTTTCCGCCGACTCTTACACTAATATTTCCACATACTTCTGTCTATCTCATTACACAAATAGAGTGTTACGGCGCGTGTGCACGACATGCAACTTCCGTATTTCTCTTGTACATGCACATGCGAATGTACGCACGTCCAGACACACGTGCACATGCGAAGCTACACATGTACACGGGAAAATTAGATAACCATAATTCCAATAATATATTACGTAATTTAAAACACTCACAAAATATTTAATAGTAAACGTAACAAAAAAAACGTAACATCACGTCTGTTGTCCCCGCAGAGGTAGGCAGAGGAGTGTAGAACACTCCCACGTTTCACCAGTTACGTTTACGTCCCACTATGGAATAG
>DWJK01002913.1:0-13874 GCA_018248815.1 Croniades pieria auraria
ACTGTTGGAATATGGGTCTCCTCTCATATTGAGAGGTTTAAGGCCGTAGTTCGCCACGCTGGCCAAGTGCGGGTTGGTAGAGTTCACACACATTAGAATATATTTCTTTTTTTTTTAAATTCTAAGATGTGTAGGTTTCTTCACGATGTTTTCCTTCACCGTTAGCAAACTATTAAGTTATTCACAAAAAAATATACATGTTAGAAGTAATTCTTTCATATGTATGCCGCGACAAAAAAACAGCGCTTGTTATCATGAAGTCCGTATGTTCAAGATTGCACATATTAGTATTATCACTTATGTGCAAAATTCGAAAGGACTCGAAAGGCGCAGGACCGGAAGAGACGCCTATTATGAGGAGGCCTGATGATGAATAAATTTATAAGTATTTAATTTGTATTTATAAGTATTTACTTTAAGTAGTAAGTTAAAGCATAACATTCTAATTCTTTTTTTTAGTCCTTATTAAAATATTAACACAGTATTTAATATTCAAAGAGTATGTAGCTGGTATGTATTCATCCCGGAAATTATTTCTTCTACAGAATATACTTAGAATGCCATAAAAGACATGAATCAATTACACATTCCAAATACCCTTTTCCATTTTTTTTTACCTCCTCTTCGTGGAATTTCCCGAATACTTTGTTTATTTAATGGTAGGTGAATTTAATTTTACAATTTCTGCTTTGACAAAACAATAGGAATTATCAGCGTCTTTATCAAGCATGATAAAGATCGGCGATCCTCGATCGCCTTCGCGATCCTCCACTGGTAACAGACTCGCTCTACGTAGAGCTGGCGTAGCTTCGTAGCAGGCTTATATGTTAGACATATCTAAATATAATTAGATTTAGCTCTTTAATTTGCCCTTAAACATTCAGTCAGTATCTATATACTACATGACTAAATTATGTACCGGCATAACACGCATATCTATGTACGGGAAGGCCTGATTTTCGGACCTGCGAAGACTACCACGACCTCTTGACAAAACTTAGTTGCGATTTTTCGTAGTTCATTTGAAAACTAAATTTATTGATGATTATATATCTACTGGCTTAGCTCGCGTCTGTTTTTTGGGATGGCCCGACCAGTTTCGTACCTGTACGAAGTTCCGAGAGCTCCCGCCGTTTGCAAAGTCGCGGTGGAGACTGAAAAATTCTAATGCTATAGATAGTGAATTTCTACGATATTTTAAATGGTAAGCTAAATATCCAGTCGTTTCTAAGCTCTACGTGAAGCTGCAGAACACCATCGCGTGCGCATGATAAGCGCGAGTATCAGCAAATAGCAATTATCTCTCTATTGTCTGTTTTATCTGCGACAGGTGTGCCTTATTGCTGTCCGGGAACAGCGCGGATGCTTAGATTCTCAAGGCTGTTATTTATAAGTTAGAAGCGCTCCGTTGGCATAAACTATGCCTGCCAGTTTGAAGTTTCGAGTTTCCTCTTCATTTCCCGACTAGACAAATTTTATGTACTCTTTGCCTGGAAAGGTAAAACACGAATTTTTTGTGTCTAATTTATGTGCTTCTTTTCTATAAGTTCGATGTAAACTAAATGTTAACGATTTAAGAAAACTGCGAATAGGAATACGACTTGTGATTATTTAATTTGATATTTTCCGAATTGTTTCGTCGGAATTTCGTGTTAGTTCGCGACCTGAACACGGCGTTTGAACTGCGGGTGGGTTTTAATAAGAAATTTGTTTAATTATAACTTTCGTTTAAATAATAAATTTCTTTCGTAACGGTAGCAATTTAGACGTCCAATATAACGTAAGTAATTGCGTATTTTTAAGGTAAAGTTGATGATCGAAATTGGCTTTCTATTTTATTTATTATAATTATTTTAGAAAAAACGTAACATCGCGCCTGTAATCCTCGAAGGGGTAGGCAGAGCAGTGTAGTACACCCCCACATTTCACCAGTTACGTTTAAGTCCCGCAAAGAAATAGGTGGTGAGCCTATTGCCATACACCGGGTACACATCCAGACTCCGAGTCACTCCTAAAAATTCTAAATTAGAAAAATCTAATAGTACCCGACCCAGGATTTGAACCCAAGACCTCCCGATCGGCAGTCGCCCTTGCAAGCACGCGACCAACGAGGCAGACAATATTATTATTATATTAACCATTTTAATTAACGAATCACGTCTACATTCATACATTTTTAATATTTTTTGGTTTACTTGCCTTAATGATTTTCTATCTTCGGTATATCAAATTGCCAACACGCACGTCACGCATGTCTTTATGAGATAATATTATGCTTAAAAGAGAAAAGACAAAAGTGTCGTAAATGATGATTATGGTATAGATAATCTATAATACAGATGTAAATATTGTTATATTGCATGCTAAGACACGTTGATTTCATTAATACGTAATATCACCAGTGTAATACACCCCCGCGTTTCACCCCTTAAGTTTACGTCCTATCATAGAATACGGTAAACCTACTGCCATGCATGGGATGCAAATCCAGACTTCGAGCAACTATTAACCCGGGAATCGAACCCAGGACCGCCCCGTCAGCAGTTGCGCTTACAACTACGCTTTGTTTTAAAAAATATTTAATTCGAAAAGACTAAATAACTTCTAATAAAACCTTAACGATATTGTCACTAAATTCAATCATATCTACACTCATTTGGAAATCCATCATTCACAATACAGTAAACAAGTCCCGCATTGCAGTCTAATAAAGATATATAATTACTTTCTATAAACAAAAGCCACTAGAATTAACATAGCACAATAATAACAGTAAGCAATCCAAAGCGTTATGCAATGCGATCTTTCTACAACAGTCGCACGCGAGTTCATCAAAATAGAGTCACGATCGTGTCACGCTACACAAAACCGCAACTAATGTTACGCTGTGTCCACAGTAATTAGCGGATAGCGGATATGCGTATGTGTGTATATGTATGCCTATGCGTGTGTATATATATTTATTCTTAATCGCTACCAATCAACCCTTTCTAATGATGATAATGTGTGATAGATGCACAGCTAGCGCATAAGATAATTTAGTCACTTCCCCTAAATGAAATTATGTTCGTATTTACATTTAAATGTCGCTAAGTTGAACAATACCTTTGTGTGGCTTTTATGGAACTCTGTACACAACTACAGATCTTGATGATTTTATTAACACTAGTTATGGAATGAAGACTAGGTAATAGGTAAGTATTCATTGAATAGTTTAGAACTCAAGCAGAACATTTGTGTATTCAGTATGCAGATGTTCACTGCCGAACGTACATTTGTCTCAAACTCCAACTCAGTTCACATATTATCATCATCATCATTATCATCAGCGTACTCTCGTCCACTGCTGGACATAGACCTCTCCAATGGCACGCCACTGAGCTCGATCTTCAGCCGTAATTGCCCATAGTCATCAACCCGCCTACCCAGCGTGGTGATTATGGGCAAAGAACCTCCATAGCGCAATTGACATATATTATTACAATTTCACAAACTTACAGAATACTTAACCTTAAAAGACAACATAAAACTGTAGTACGCTTGTAGGTTTTTTCAGTGTCATAATCTATAAGTATTTTTACGCCGCCTACAGCTAACTTAGAGCTTAAAGCTAAGATAAATTACGTCATCTGATTATTTTAATTTCAACTTTCACATTTTGTTACATTAACGGCCTTTATTAAGCCATTAACGTAAATAACATTCAGCATGAAAGAAATGAGACTAAGCTGCAGCTACCAAATGTTTTCCCTACACCTTGCATATTTCAATTTCCGTCACGTTACGTTACAACCACAAAAAAAAATCCTTAGACCTTTTACCTTCCATTTTCCGTTAGCGCTCATCACTAAGCTATGTACCCAAGTAGCTGATAAGGATCAGCGACATCAGCGATTCGGCCACCGGGAGATAGCATCGCGTTCCGAGATCGCTATCGCCGCGCTCGTGCGGACATGTCAATATCGTAAGTTTTCACTACTGGTATTCTGTGACATGTTATTGTCGTTGAATTATGTCGGTATGGTCATTTAGAGCAACGTGCTGTATATATGTATTATGGTACACAGGTGTGTAGCGTGAATTGTGTGCTTACGAATTTAAAATATTTTCATGTTGAAGATTTACTTGAGACCATGGACTTAACCTAAACATTTTTAAACCGTGTTAAAGAGTTACTAGAGACCATGGACTCATGATTTCAAACTCAAGTAATTGCCACCATAAAACACATAAATTCCTTTTTTATCATTTACTGAAAATCATGTTTAGCTGTGAAAGTTTGCGTTATATATTTATAAGGATATATATATAAGTAATATCCACACATCACAATACGTGTAATATATGTGCATAAGTCTTATTCGTATCGCGTGTCTGAATAACTCGTCCAACATACTTAGAAGCTTGTTCTTCAGCGCTTGTTAATAGAAAATCATAACAAATGATTACGGAGAACAGTCAGAATCAGTTGCATATTTTTAATTGGTCTTAAAATTCAGCAGTTAATATGGACACATTTTTGTCAATTAACAACATCAAGGACAACAGAACAAAGATTAAAATGTTCACGAGTTATTAAAGTAGTATTGTACAAATGTATATAAAGATAGTATTAAATTCTATTTTGGAAAATCTCCAAACCAAAAATACGTTCTAGTAACATCGAAACTATTAGGACATAATTCCTATCAGTATGAAAATCAGGTCCTTGTTTTTCAATCCACGGTAGGATACACAATGGACGCCGATATGTTCCGATGTATCCTTAAATCGCTTTTATTCTCTTTGCAAAGAGCCGATTGTTCTCTGTACAGACAACGCAGCTTACCACGGAATGGAATCAGGAAATAGTAAAGATGTTAAGATTTGATTGTCATTGAGAAAATGTCATTATTCATTGGAACGGAGATAGATTGTTGATAGCACCACGTGGCTGAGTTTAACATTTGTTTATTTAACTGCAATATGAATAATCGTGAGCGGACTAGCTTTATTAATTCTTAGTCATATCGAGATCCTATCGTGGTGCTGTTTTCGATTCATATCCACCCTTTGAGCAAGAGTACGGTATTACGTTTTGCTGTTGCAAATACGCGAACTACAGCTGGCATGATTGAAATCTAATCTGTAATGAAACTTCTAGATGTTTCTTCAATTATTATCCTTATCATAGGGCTTTACTACAATCCTCTGCCTACCGCTTCGTGTATTACAGGCTTGATGTTTATCTTTATCCTTGAAATATAATTACTAACGCCCGCTCAGCGACGCGAAGTGGATCTTGGCCTCCGACACTAAATGCCACCATTTTTTCCTGTTTTGAGCTACTCTTTGCCCGTTATTTGGAGAGCTTTTAGGTCTTTCTGGGCTTCGTCACTCCAGCAGTGTCTTGGTCATCCAACCGGGCGTTATCAATATATATAATTGTACTGACATATTTTTTGTGTTTGCTGTAACCCGATTGATTTTCTATACTCTACATTACATTATAGTTCTTTGCAAACACTGAATCTAATATACGAGACACACACATACTCTCTTACACGAGCGTGTGTGAGTACACACGCTTGTCGTTCAGATAACATTTATGTAATATTACGCTTTTTCTTAAAATGCAGCCAAATATTCAATAATTAACAAACAACAACTATGTAATGGATTTCTAAGCCAGTCGCCAAACATGTCTGCCAACATGTTCGATAAACGTCCAGCTGCACAGAAAGTTATCTAAACGGCTTTTGCCAACATGCAATTTCACACAACCGATTGTGGGAACACGTATTATTGGTCTCTTCCGCTACTATCAGGGTTGGAAGAATAAACGAAAATGTATATATAAGGGCGCGGCCACGTTAATCTTAAAACCACCTGAAACTTGCCTAAGCCACGAGTTGATGAATGACGCGCACAGATACCTGGAAATATGTTTACATGTAATTTAATTAATTTACAATGACGCCCATATTATATTTAAATAAACGTTTACAACGTATATTATTAAAAATTTCACTTATAACATGCAGGCAAAATATTATTATCTCGTAACTGTCTAACCCGCAAGTCATTTGTCATTTTAAGGCCTTCATATTTGAAACTTCGAAACTAGTGTTTGTGGCAACCCTAGCGTGTAAGGGCAATGAAGCCATATTTTAATTCCACGCTGAATTATCACGTATTGCCATATGAAAGGAAGTAGAATTGCGTGCGAGCTAGAACTGCGTTGATTGACAGAATAATCCTTGGAGCCATCAGAGCGGGCATGTGTGGCAATTATTGTACATATACCAGTAGCTTCGCTCTGTTGACGATAGTCTGGACATCTCAATAGCTGGAATTTGTTGGTATACCGATTGGTATACAATGTTTGCGAATTTGTACATGTGTGTGTTTTAGTAGAAAGTTTGTATGCGGATTCGTTTAAAGGTATATCTGTCAGGGGAATGTTTGGAATAATAATAATTTAATTGTAATTAATGTTTGTATATTTAGGTACTGTACTGTTGATATTTAGAATTATGTTATGTTTCTACTAATTTATTGGATTAAACATTTCGTCCCGGGAAATATAACCTAGTTATATATTGTTCTCTAGTAACTACCTCTTTGGTCACTATACTAACACTATAAGACTCTCCTGAATCTGAATATCTTAACAGTATCAATATCACAGGCCTTATTCAAGTTTACTTAGATTTTGCACATATTATAGGACATACAATTCGAATAATATTTACCAAAATGACCATTAAATGTATGTTTGAATTTTACCAAAAAACTATTGCGAAGCGAAAGCGACCAATTTCAGGATAAACCACTACACTATGTAAGCTACTGTGACTTCAAAAGAAATTCTGATTGAGGCATAACTGCAATAGCTCCTCAGTCGTAGAAGATATATTATTCTTTTTATTCGACAATTTAATAATAAAATTTTACAGTACAGGTGTAACCGTCATTTAACTGCAATAGTTAACCGTAAAAAACGTGACAGTAATAAATATATTGTACTCGTAATCTTATTATATTTGTGTCTAGTTACAGTATTTTCAGTAGATACGGTAGCTAGGTTTTACGTCTAGTAATCATTATCATTAATTTTTTTGGAGAATTTTATCGTTTCCAATACTCAAGCATTACTACATTTTAAACTGCTAAATATGTAGGCGACAGTACAAATGGAACAGTAAGCATACATTTGCCATCGACAGACACTTCAATGGCTGGAATTTGTTGAATACTCATTCTGAATACAAAATCGCTCTATGGAAACTAGTCACATGTTGCACTACAAACGAGTAAAATATAAGCTATTAATAATTCGCTAGCTTAATCAATTGTAATCGCTCACATTACAAAGTACAAAGTATCTTACTATATTAAAAAATATTATACTGAAGAGTAGTCGTCAACATCAGCTTTATTGAGGTAAAACTGGACATAAGCCTCCTTCAATGAACGCCCTTTTCGTGTTCATAGGGTTTTTTGGCCCACTATCCACACGCTGGGTATGCAGATTGGAACACGCAGAGCCCACCTTTTCACACCGCCTACGCTGAAGAACAGTATAACGCAACTAATACCCTGCGAATACTTAGCCAAATTGTTAATCCACCGATAAAATCAAGGTATTTTATATGATTTTTAAATAACAATATTTTATTCAAGCCTCCGGTACCAGCATCGCTCAGTATTCTCTCGTTTTGAGAATTAAATTTGCTTTTAATAATAATACATTCGCCTCAGATCTAATCTTTCGCTACTCGTTCCTCGCTGCCAGTAGGACCAGTCCAACGGTTTCACGAAAACCGTTACAAGACCGTGTGGTTTTGACAGATTGGTTATCGATAATAGTGACGACCTTATTTGGAAAATTCAATTCAAAATATAATTCAAATGACTATTGAATTGAATGTGAATTTTATTTGGTTAAATCTAACATAAATTTCTATGCTAAGGGGTAAATTTACTGTTCGACTTCGCAGGTGGTAACCTCACGTTTTGATATTATGTATTTATACTTTGAGTATGTCGTGAATTCGTTTGCCGGTAAACACAATTAATACTAGTGCAATATTTCATCTATTATGTGATTGGCTCATTGGTGTAGTGGTAAGTGAACGCAACTACTGCGGGAGGGGTTCGATTCCCACCAAGAATAAATATTTGTGTAATGATGTTCTGATCTTTAGTGTTGCTATATATGGATGTAAAATAAGTTTACATAGGTGTACATATTATATTGACTGCCCCGTTGGTCGATTAGTTGCAAGCGCGACTGCCGAACAGGAGGTCCTGGATTCAAATCCCGGGTCGGGTACTATGGGAATTCTCTGATTTAGAATTTCTAGTAGTGACTCGGAGTCTGGATCAGTGCCCGGTGTATGGTAATAGGCTCACCACCTATTCCATGGGACTTAAACCTAACTGGTAGAACGAGGGAGTGTACTACACTCCTCTGCCTACCCTTTCGGGGATTTTAGGCGTAATGTTACGTTTTGAATTAAGATAAGAATTTACTTAAACTGTTCAGCTTTGTGATAGCAAATATTTATCTCGTTTTAAACTTTTCAAACTCCATTTGTATTAGACTTATGTTGGCGATACAAGATCAGTAAACTTATAAATGACTTTAATGTTAAAGCAATTATAATTTCCAGGCGTTACTGTAAAGTCACTGCAAAAGAATCACGCATAGAGTTAATTGATACTTGAAGTATTCTCATTTATAAAGCATGCTCTACTCATATTACCAATTGAGGGTTTAACTTAAACAAATCTATAAGAAAGTGACCTCTGAATTCTTACGTCGTATTACGATGTTGTATATAAACACACTTATATAGACAGTATTTTTTTACAAACAGATGGAAAACTAGTGTTCACCAGACAAATATTTATCTTGAGTTGGAACCGATCCGACGACCCCTAACTAAGTAATCAAATTTACTAACCACTGGACCAATTGGTCAGTTAAATTAATGTAAACTACTTATAGTTTTTTATATCGCTTTAATTCAGATCATTAATTATTAAATATATTAAAAAAGGGAAACTTAGACGCAAAAATCTCCTAACTAACAATCGCACCGTCAACAAACGCAGGTCCACGGCAAACAAAACGATTGCATGTTCTTTGTGGCTCGCCTCTGCGCGAAATTACACGCTCGGAACAAAAAAATCATACGCTAGAACAAAACTTCATCAGATAGAGCGAGCTTCACAACTTTTGTCCACTATAACATAGTACTCAGTTTAAATATTTTAAACTTCATTTTATGATTTTATTTCGACTGGGATGGTAACAAACAAAAAATTTTCTGCCCGTTCCAAAGATAATATTATATCTATAAAGAAAATAGTTCCGTAGCTACATTTCGTCAAATTAGCTCGACATATTTTAGCTCTTTTTATTCTCTTTCACATCTAAATAAATCTAACTGATATAACACAAAGAAAACAATATTATTATGAAGAATTTACGTGTCATTTTTGTTAAAAATGCACGATAACCAGAAAAACGAATAAAAACTGAAAAAAATTGTCGCGTAAAAATATCTGCGTTCATATCTGTATTGTTTACAAGCGTAACAAACTTGCATGTTAATGGAATAAATTTTTACTGCAATTGATATAGCTGTTACGTACTGCTAATGGTCACCAGTCATTACTCGGTAGTAATAACTCTCATTATATCTACAGCGAATTTTAACACCACGGGTGTTAATTAAATGTATGTGTCAATTAAGTAAATGACACACACTGGTTTACTGCTGCATTGCTGTTGAATTAACTTAATGGATTACTGAGTTTTGTTTTAGCCGGTTTAACTGTTTTTTTTTTATTTAACTCTCGATTTCCAACAAATTTATTTTCGCAAAAACATTCGAGTTACAAAAACCATTTCGTTTTGCGTTTTGGGTCATTCTGTAACTACGTTAGTCTAAGAGGTCTCCACTCCGTGGTAGCTCATAGCGAAAGTTCTCCAGAAGGTTCGCAGCGCCGTTGTGCCAGGCACGACAAACAGTCGTCAGCGCGCGAGCTCAAGTTCCTCTATAAACTCTATTGCAGTCGTGGGAAGTGAATTTTGGTTGTAAATGTTTCTCACTGACTGCGAGTAGACACGTTTGACGAAATCATATTTTACGTGATACTATCCGTACTGTCACGTAGAAACGTACCATTATCGATAAAGGATTTTTACGGTATTTATGAGCGAAATGATCGGTTTTTCTTATATAGTAGAAGTTATAAACACTGTTGGAATAGCTTAAGTTCGACGATCACATTTGATGAAGATCTAGGACCAACGCTAAAAGGGATCCAGATTCACATGGATGAGCTTTCAATACGTTCTACTTGTTAGTTTCATGCCTCACTTGGATAACGCCTTACCCACCTCATAACCCGCACTAGGCTAGCTTAGCAGACTATGACCTTGACTGTTCACACTCTGAGAGGAGACCCATATCCATTAGTGAATTGGATGATGAGAGATAATGAATAACTCTGTGGCAAATAGGACCGCGCAACTCTATTTAAGTATAGTGCAAACAAGTTAAGGGACAGACAGTGATTAAAACAACTTCAGTAGCTGTAGCTACGAAAGATACTTATCAAATAAGTGATGTTGAAATATATCAGTAGTAGGTACGAGAGAACTGTTTAACAAATATTCTCTCATACGACGGAGTAAAATTCCGTACAAGTAATCCAATGTGATTTACCACTGGCTGGCAATTTATTGTTATGATGTATATCTCATCTTGTACATCGCGGGGACCCTTGAACTCGTGAGACGATAGCAGACTGTACTTGACCCGCTCTCCCGCTTTGTCCTACACACAAAAGAAAACATTTTACTTTGACAACCATCTGAATGTTATGTGTGTTTGAAGATCAATTTGCGACATCGGCGCTGATAATCCCCTATTGTGTTCGCTTTTTCCACAAAATTATGTGAGGGAATATCCCAATAACATTGTTTAATGTCCCTTTCTTACGGGGTTGAATGAGGTCGATGCTCACGGACACAATTAGACTGATAAATGCTTTGTGTGTGATACGAATACTTTGCCTGTCGGTAAGGGACTCTGAAATTGTCAGTGAAAATTTAAATACGGGTAAAAAATTGATTATTATGATATTCGTTAACGTACACCATTAACCTTTGCTGCTTTGTAATAGGTATAAATAGTATTATTATTATATCATCCCGCCAGGTGTCTAACGGGGTAGACAGTATCGAATGTCAATTATCTATTTGTACAAACCTGATGGGTTTGTACTAGATCCATCACCCACATCATAAATTAATGCCGGTTGTCAGTATTTATTTATATCCACCAAATGGTGGTCGCACTGTTTTTACCAACTGCGTTTGAATAGTTAAATCTAGTACGTGTTAACAATTTCAGGTAGTTTCTGAAACGTGTGCGCGACTTAGTCACACACGTGCAGCAAATTGCACTACCGTTTAGTATAAACTGCAAGTTGGCTGTAAACTTTCTGCTGAATCGTGAAGTGAACTTGGACTGGTGCTGAAGAAGGCTGCTTCCAAGTTATCCGCGTAGCTCTTCTAATTTACTGAGCATCGTGTGTATAAAACAAATATTGTGCTTAAATGGAATAATTAGTCCTTTAGCCCGAAGAGAATATTTTATTTCTTGCCGAAACAACAAACAATATCTCTTCTTATTCCTTATATCCTTGGAGAGGCGTATGTCCAGCAGCGGACGGGAGCATGCTGATCATGATGATGACGATGATCTCCTCTTTTATATAAATATCTTTATCGTATATGAAGGAATGGATGAATGTAGAACAACCACGTCTCATCTGTAAGAATAGAGATATTTTGCAAGGGGTGCTACATGCCTACCGCGTAAAGGACTTGGCGTGAGTATAATATTAAGTTTATTCAAGCCTTATTAGATATAAAAATATAAAAAACCTGAGCGCGACGAACTTTGGGACCATTACATGAGTATTACAAGCGCACGTGATATGTGCCGGGACATTCGCGTAAAATCCAATTCAGATGTTTTGTTAGATAACTACTGATCCCGATGCGCACTGATAAAACGCTCGCTATTTGTCCGTTTTATGTGGAATTCCTGTAACCGATTCGCAATTCGTATATACCAGTACATCAGTAGTACGGTCCACCAATTAATTAAATATTAATATGCTTTGAAGTTCAGCCGTTTTCCATTCCATCAATGCTTTCATCAAGAACATTGGAAGTAAATCATAACCGACGTTATACTATCTGATCCCAGGTCTTGTGCATGCAGATAATCAAAAGCTGATCTCCTTGTTCTTCGTTTCACGTTATCTCAATTTAATCGATTTAAATAACGTCTGTGTGTTACGTCCTTAAGGTTCTGTCGTCTGTGGCCCTTTATTTAATTACACTTCGTTGTGTCTTTACTTGTATTGCCTGAAATAAAATGTTACTACATATTATTATATTGCGTGAAAATGTAAGGAGAATGTTGGCAAAACTTGGCTAGAGCAGGGTCCGTGTCCTTATAATAACATCTTGGGACACCTCATGCACGCTGGTCTAATTCCTAACTAGATAACGGCTGTAATAAGATGTATACTGTACGATAATCAATGTTCCTTATGCTTACCTCGTGAGGGACTTCGCGTGATGATATAATAATATGTTTTGTATATAGATAATCACAGCGATCTACTTCACAGGAGTCATAACCTACTCACTACTAGATCTTCAGGCCGATCTAGTTAAAGCCCCGCGCGCAAGTATATTTCCGAAAACAAATATTAAATGTCGAAGCTAAATCTCTCGAACCGGACTGCCATGTAGTCTTATATTGTACTGCGGTAGAGCAGAGGCCTCATTGCGAGCGATTATCGATAAGCGAAACAGCTATTTATACATTAAATTATACATTTTTTATTAAAAAGTTTCTCTATGCTGGTGAATTATGACGAGACATAATTATTATTAGTAAAACGTATGTACCTCTATGCTTTATTGTATTATACTTGGACATATGTATATTATATTGAACATATAGCTGTATATTACTCGGTGGTGTCTACCTACCCTGTAAAGATTTACCATGATCATATAATAATAATCTAACTACTGATTCAGCAATATATTATTATACAGTAACAACTATTTAAATTACCGTGGCAAAATATTAACCAAACCGGTCGTAGGTACTTACGGTTTGTACTAAATAATAAAGTTTTCACTTCTCGCTCGATCCTATGGAGGTGAGACAGAGAGTTAAGCGCAAGAGTATAGTTCAAACTATGGCTTAACGACCGCAGCCAAGTTTTAATAGCCGACCACTTCGAGGTCCAGTTAAACACCCGTTGGGGGCAGCGCGGAAGTTGTACAGACGCAGTTTCTCTCACCAATAAATCCGTCATCGGTACTCTGCATTTTATATGCACTTTTAATAAGCATTTCATATATATACATTTGAATTTTTATACCTGCTTCGGAACTTTATATTCTATATGTATATAATTTACAAATACCACCATATAACTGATTTACTAGGCGTTCGTTGATGGATGCGGGAGCTGATGGAGTCTGTAATTCACCCATCTTGATCAAATAGGTCGGTTACTGGTTAATGGCGAAGTCCGATGACTTTAAAACTAACAGTGCTTGTATGTGAATAACGTAGAAAAAAAAACGGATTCGTAAGGATGTATGCTTCATACCTACATATTTTGCACTCGATGCCCTTTGCCCTACCACAACGATATACTCGTAATTGTTATAATAATAATAATAAATATAATTTATTTCCAAAAAAACACAATGCACAATATACAATGACAAACAGAAGGGAACATTGGAAGGTAATTGGCAAAAGGGCACAGCT